>WOVY01012744.1:352500-617154 GCA_013436015.1 Rhipicephalus annulatus | reverse complement strand
GCGCAGGTGTACAAATACGATGTACGTGACTTCGGGACTCATCGATTGGCACTTAATGGTGCGTATGCATAGACAACAAACGGGAAAGCGATCTAAAACGGCGCGAATGCAGAGCAAATGTTGACGAAACTGGTGTGAATAGGAGTTTCTGCCGGAATTCACAGTCGGAACACCACTTCTTCACAGTGATCGACGATTTACTTCTAGCAGAGCAAGGAGGAGAGAGAAAGCACGACCGATTTGACACCCTATACTCCTCGTCCATTACGTCAGGCACTGCGCCATGCTCCCGACCGGGTTGCAGAAATTAGGGTGCCTTTTCTCATCTTCTAACCATACCACCACCATGGATGGATGGATATGGCTGTACCCTTTAGATCGGGCGGTGGCTAGCGCCACCAAGCCGTAATACCTAATGAACCAAAAACTATATTTATTTTTTTCCTAAAAAGTGAGTTGAGGATTCGTACTTTGCAGTGAAGAGTTTAATTTTCACTTGTGTCTTGACTTTAGCCACCAATCAGATAACCTCCTTCTGGTTAAGTCTACCCGCTTAAAGTTATTTTGCCCTCCCGGTCCCTAAACCCAGTGCTTTGAAAAACTCTGCGCCATCATCCTGAACTATAGGGTGAAGCCCTTTACAGAACATTATCAAGTGTTCGGCAGTTTCTTCTTCCTCTCCACAGGCACTGCATACTGTGTCTAACCCTCGTATTTGGCCCGATATGTCTTGGTTCGCAGTACTCCCGTCCTGGCCTCAAACAGTAGAGAACTACCCCGAGTATTATCATAGATCCTTTCCTTGGCAATTTCCTGCTTAAAAGTTCGATAGATCTCTAGTGCGGACTTCTTAATCATGCCCATTCTCCACATGTCAGTCTCCGTTTCCTTCACTTTCTTCTTAACCGATAGTTCTTTTTGGTTTGGCCGCCTGCTGTTTTCTAAGTATTTACCAGTCAACTTCCTGGTTCGCTTCCTCCATTTTGTATCGACATTCTTCATGTACAAGTAGCTGAAAACCTTCCTAGCCCAACGCTCTTCCCCCATTTCTCTCAATCGTTTCTCAAATTTTATCTTGCTGCTAGCTTCCCTGCCCTCAAATGATTTCCATCCCATATCACCTTGTACTCCCTGATTTGGTGTATTCCCGTGAGCTCCTAAAGCAAGCCTACCTATTCCACGTTGCTTAATTTCTAATCTTGCTTGAACTTCTGATCTCATGCACAAGACAGCATTGCCGAACGTCAGCCCAGGAACCATGACCCCTTTCCATATTCCTCTCACAAACATCATACCTATTGTATTCCACAGTGCCCTATTTTTCATGACTGCTGCATTCCTGTTACCTTTAGTCGTCACGTATATTTCGTGTTCCCTCAGATACTCGGTCCATTGCTTATCCATACGCCCAGATATTTGTATTTATCTGTTATCTCTAGCGTGACCTCTTGTATTCTAAGCTCACTACCTTCATTGTCATTGAAAATCATGACTGCTGATTTTTCCTTACTGAATCTAAAAATCTAACCTATCTCCCTCATTACCGCAGATGTCCATCAATCTCTGCAAATCTTCCTTGTTGTTGGCCATTAGCACTATATCATCTGCGTACATTAATGCTGGTAGTGCCTGATCAATAAGTTTTCCTTGTTTGACTAAAGAGAGGTTGAAGCCCAGTCCACTTCCCTCTAATTTTGCCTCTAATCCTTGTAGGTACATCATGAATAATAAGGGTGACAGGGGGCACCCCTGCCTAAGCCCCCGTTTTACCTCTGCAGGCTTGGATACCTGTTTTCCCCACTTTATAACTACCTTGTTACCTTATAGATACCCTTTAAAAGATTAGTGACTACATGTTCCACGCCTAGTGTGTCCAGTATTCCCCACAATTCCTCTTGAACCACGCTATCGTACGCTCCCTTGATATCCAAAAATGCTAGCCACAGGGGCCTGTGTTCCTTTTCTGCTATTTCGATGCACTGCGTCAGTGAGAACAGATTGTCTTCCAACCTCCTGTGTTTCCGAAACCCATTCTGCAGTTCCCCCAGCACCCCCTCATCCTCTATCCACGCCTGCAGTCTTTCCTTTATAATTTGCATCGCCAGCCTGTAGACCACTGATGTCACTGTTATAGGACGGTAGTTGTTTATGTCAGCTTTGTCCCCTTTCCTTTATAGATCATGCTCATCCTGCTAAGTTTCCATCCATGGGAACTTCACCATCGATTATTAGCTCACTGCCTCTCTCAAAGCCTGCTTAGACTTCGGACCTAATGTCTTTATCAGCCTAATTGGAATGCCATCTGGGCCTGTTGATGTACTACAGGAACCCTTTTCTCAGCCTTTTCCCACTCTTGTTGTGAAAATGGAGCCATTGCACTACTTGATTCGTCCTTGTCTATTGTGGTGCATAAAGTACCTCTTTGTTGAAATTTTTCTGTCACCCTTGTTCTTATATATTCAATAGCTTCGTCCCCTTCTAGCCTAGCACCTTGGGCTGTAGTTATAAAACTCTGCTCTAGGCTCGTCTCATTCTTAGGGAGTTTAGATGGTTCCAAAATTTCGCAGCTGCCTTTTATCTTTTTTATGTACTTCTGCCAGCCCCTGAGCTCCCTTCTTCTAATCTTTTCATTGATCAGAAGGGAATGCATCCCTTCTACAGCTTAGAAGGTGCCCATTTTCTTTCAACATCATCTGTCGGTTCACTCCGCTGCTTTAGCATGTCTGTGTTCCCTAGAGGCTTCCCGACGTTTTGCTATTGCTCTCTTAACTTCCTCATCCCACCAACTTTTGGGTTTGTGTCTTCTTTTCCGGGGTGATTTGTCACGCGTCTTAGCAAGCTCTAGCTCAAAGAGTCTAATTAGATTCGTGTATGTCCACACTGTCTTCTTATCCTCCGTGATTACTTTCTCAATTTGTTTAGTGGCTGTTTCAATTTGCCTTTCTGGATAAAAATTTTCCTGTAGTTGCTCATCTTGTCTCCTTCCCACTTTCACTGCTCTTCCAAAACTTAGCTTGATACGTTTGTGATCGCTACCCAGACTTCTGGAGCCTACCTTCATCTATGTGCATTCCCCTGAGCTTATCATACATCCATTCAAGCGCTTAGCAGCGCCCCTATAGATGTCGCTACAGGCAACAGCGACGGTCGTGCGCGTTCGTATCCACGGCAACAATGAAACGGGACAACGTTGAATGACAGTGACTCGATTAAAGATCCGATTGTCATGTCAAAAAAAAAAAGGCTGATCGTCCACAAACCCACGATCGAGGCAGCATTACTTATCGAAAAACGGCGCATAAAATATGAGCATGCGACCGGCGGCAACTAAGTCCTAACCACAAGTACGCGTTCTAACGCGTCAGCGCGTAGCGTGTGCGGTCACGCTCCCATAGAGGGAAATTGTGCACAGCTACAGGTATCTGCGTGAGCTCTCCCTTCATAGGAACGCGACTCCGAGTCTGCAAGCCACGCGCTGGCGCGTTGTAACGCGTACGTGTGTTTCGGCTCATAAAAGTTTCCTAAAATTAACTAGAGTGGATGTGGCGCTGCAATCGTTCAGCGACCATGGGAATTATGGGTAGTACCCAGATTTGCATATAGTCTTCGTACTGCGGGCACCAGATTCATACTTGTGGCTTCGTTTACTGCTGTGTTTCGGTTTTGTTTCGAGGAAAAAAAAAAACGAACCCTTTTGAACTTCGTGACTCGATTTCAACAGGTAAGCCTAAAAAAAAAAAAATAAGGTGTTGAAGCGCTGAAACATTTGTCGATTTTTTTTTCGTGATAAAAAAGCTACCAAGCCACACCAACACACGAGGATCCAGAACGCAGGCCAGAAGAACGAAGATTAGGCAAATCTGTGTACTACCCATCATTCCGTGCTCACTGAAGCGCCGTGCGTTGTAGCTCCCATAGACACTAGCGCCAGAGTTCCTGTAGTGTATATTAGGAGTCTATGCTTCCGCCTTTCTCTTCATAGGAACGCGACTCCGAGTCTGCACGCTATGCGCGCAGGCGGTTCTAACGCGTACGTGTTGGTTCGGCCTTTGGGGGCCGCTTTTCTGTACAAGCGCCGGGTTTTTCGGAGGGGAGAGAGGGCCACGCCTCGAGGAGTTCCCTTCGAGCCGATGTTCCTCATCTTGTATGCGTATGTAGGCTTGACGGTCTGTAAGAAACTGTCTAACATAATTGAATGTTTCATAACCACAGTTGGTCTGACTGGGGTGGTCAAGGATTACCTCATGCTTCACGTTGTCGAATGCCCCTTTAAGATTCAAGGCCAGGACTATACCTTGTCATTGTGGGGGCATTCAACAGGATCTAATATGTCATAGTGGAGCTGTAGAAGTATATCCCGGGCTGACGTTCCGAGGGCGGAAACCAACAGGGTGTCCGCAAAAGTGTGCTGTGTTTCTACGCGTACGATGCCACTCAATCGACAACAAGCTTCGGTTTAAAGGACAGCGACGCAAGCGCGCTGTGTTTCTACGCGTACGATGCCACTCAATCGACAACAAGCTTCGGTTTAAAAGGACAGCAACGCAAGCGCAGGTGACGAGTTTAATACGAAGACGACGCGCTTGATGACGTCACTCGGGGAAAAGGCTGCGCGCGTGCGCCGCACCTGGCGCGCACATGCACGCAACGAACGCGGCGCGGTGACCCTGCCTGCACAGGGCAAGCCGCCAAAACGCCACCTGCCGCATGCGAGCGCTTACGGCACGGTGGCGATGCAAACATCCGGTCCGTATGGGAGAGACGTGCCTTCTGCGCTAAGAAGGTCTTCAGATATGACAGCCAAATTAGCAAGACGCCTCATTCATTTTTATCAGTTTCTTGCTTCTCAACGTCAGCGCAGCGTGCGTCTATACTCTGCGAGTCGTTTCTTCGTCTAATTATTCGACTTTCTGCGCTGCCTCACCTTACGCGACAAATAACTAACAATTCCGAACGGATACGCCTCTCAACTTGCTTTCTTTGGTGTTTCTGTCTGTCTCTCTCTCGCTCTCTGTGAATCGCGTGCTGGCTTTTTCACACAAAGTGGTTCTAAGAGAGAAACGAAGAGAAAAGTTGAGCCCCGTAACTGCCTGCTTCAGCGAGTGACACCTCAACAGTAGGTCACAAGGGATAGGGGTGAGGAGGGATTAAAAGAATAGAAATGAAGGTGTAGAGAAAGAGAGATGTGCGCCAGAGAGCGACGACATATCGAGGGGATAGGAGAGATAGGAAAGATGGAAACACGGTCACAGGAGTCCGAGGACGGGGCACCACTTGCGAGAGCTCTTGTCGGCAGTAGAACAGAGCTACGCTGTCGTCGGAGGTCGGCGTCAGGGAGATGACGTATGGGGAGCCCAGTCGGCCAGAGCTACGCTGACGTCGGAGATCGCGAGGGCAAAACCGGTCGGCACGGAATCCAGCGAGCAAGTCAACCTACGCACGGCGCCTCTTCCGTTTTGTAGGTATCCCCCGTAGAGCGAAGGAGAGAGAGGAAAAGGCAGGGAAAATGGTGGCTGCGCGCTTAGTCACTGCAAATGTCGCAAAAAGACGATAGTCGTTTGCCGCCCTTCGTTCGTCATATATTGCCGCCTTTTCAGCGCCGCGTAAGAAACCCCAGTTTCATACCTAATTGAAAAATTGAATTGCTGCACAAACTTGAAGAAAAACAAGAGAGACAGGAAAGAGCGCAGCTCTCTTGTTTTTTCTTCAAGTTTGTGCAGCAATTCAATTTTTCAAGTATGAACCAACTAGTCTGCAAAAAAGTATTGCTTTATACTTAAGTATACTTATGTTGCGCCTCGGATATGCGTAATATTTGCTTTTTGATCGACAATGTTCCCGAGTATAAACGCAGCCCCCCAGTTCAAGACGGCTAGGCGTTCAGCAAGTGCTCAAACTCCGGCCGCGTGGCTGAATTGTGTGACAGACAGACATACAGACTGACCAAATTTTTTGCGTTCCAGTATCACAAGAAAGACGGTCGTATTTTTAAAAAACGAAAATTTTAAGCGGAGTGAGTGATTTGGAAGTCCTGTTTAGAAAAAAAAATTATTTACAGTATGTACAAATACATTTTTTTTTTCATTCCATTCCATTTACAGTATGTACAGAACACAAAGGCTTCATAACATTGCAGTAACAGGACACATACACTTCGGCAACATCTATATATCACGACCCAACATCACTATATACGTTGCAGTGAAGACATCATTGCTCTAATATACACGACAATGTTGGCATACACGTACACAAGAGCTCAATGGCGGCATCATGATACGATGCAACCTTTATATTCGTAATGACCAACGCCCGTGCATCCACGGAGTTACAGGTAGCTTAGGCGATTAATACCACTCAAGTAACTTGGCTTTACCGACCTGGCTGGAGCAAGGCATTGTACCTCATACAACAGGACCACTGCCCGCGGTACACCAAACAGCAGCTTATTTTGTTGTTTCCACCACATTTACTCTAAATTAACAAATCACGAATGTACAAATACTGTTCTTTCTTTCTTTCCGTTAAATCATATGCGGTGTAAAGGAGGAAAAATGAAGTAAACACAAATGAAGAAAAATGACGCTGCCACCATTTGATACTAATCTTGCAACAGGAGATTTCCGCGTTTCTATTTAAAAAAAAAAAGGCGGAGGGGTAGGAGATTGGCCCCGGGAACATCTGTGACGCGGGTACATGAATGATAACCGAATTAAATGTATTCCCTCTCGTACCTCTCATCTTTCCCTAGAAGCTTTTTAAAGAAGAAAAAGTCCCTTTTCGTGCCAACACGAGAGTGTCCCACCAATTAAACCATGCCTATACGAAAGGAGACACACATTCCCCCAGGGCAGGGAAAACGACACTGGTGAGCCCCGCATCGGAGGCGTCAACAAGACAAAGCAACGTCGCCACGTAAAGGAAGGCGTTCGCCTCGTCTCGTCAAACTCTAAAGGAGGGAGGATTGGAAATGGGCGGCGGAAGATGCGACAACTACAAGAGGACGGCGCCAGCGACCCCCCATCACGGAAACACGACCGAATACTCCAGCCGCGCCATATACCCGCGGGGCGTCTCCTATTAGTGGATGTCAGAAGCGGGGGAGGGTCGCTCCTATTGATACGCACTGCCTCTGTACGTAACCCGCAGCGGGCCGCTACTACAGCAGGGTCCCAACCTAATGGGCAGAGCAAACAGCCGTCGGGGGTGAGCGAACTTCCCTTTCGGAGTGGATGCCAGCTCGCCCTGTGACGACGTTCTCTTCTCGTCGGCACCAATTTCCTTTCTCGGCCGGCGGAATCTCGTCTGGCGCTTCTCGCGTTTCAAATTGGACAAAGGGTCGGCGGCCAGCGCGGCGGCAACGCGACACCCAGCGACGGCCATCGAATCTCCGAGACCGAAGCGAGGCGAACGGGCGGACCCTGCAATCACAACGGACGGACGAGAAGTGCTGCTGCTCCTGCCACTCGGCATCGGCGCAGTCTGTGTGCGCTGTGTATCCGCTGTGTATCCACACGGACAACATAAATCGTTCCTCTCTGTCATTCCGCGTATAAACACAGACACACAAACACACACACAAACGATATTATGCGAGGGTGACTGCATTCGTTTGTGTCACCGACGGGTCGTATATTCGATTACGTGAGTTCAGTTGGCACTAAACACGAACTGCAACAAGACGGCTATACGGTCGAAGGGCACTCCAAGCCTGCACTACACCCACAAAATTTTAAAGCTACAGTTTTGGAAATACAGTACTCGAAACGCTCTTTCGCGCCATTGATTTTTTTCTGTGTAGACGCCACCGTCCAGTCCACGCACCGCTTTGACGACGGGGAACATGTTTCAACTCGTGTCGGGCGCGACAGAAATACGGAAGCCAATACTGTAAACACCTCAGAAAAGTCGCAGCGGCTAAACGCAGTTAACAAGCGCAAAACGTTCACCATACGCTCGCACGAGGACTCTTTTTTTTTTTTTTTTGCAGTTCAATACGTCACGAATGTGACTAAACGTTTCCTGGTAAGCGTTGATTGAACGCGAATTAGGCGTTCCCTGTCGTGTCGTTCACGGCTATATACGTCAACGCGTAAGTATACGCGAAATGCGACATAAGAACGAAGAGTATAAGCAACAGGATTTACATGGTATAACTGTCAGTTCAAGCGCACGAATGAACAGAAAGGAAGAGAGGGTGACAGGCGCTACCTTTTTGTTTATTCGTACGCTTCAACTGGCAGTTATACCATGCATATCCAACTAGGCCAACTTTCGATTCTGTGACAGGATTTACGTCTCGTCATCAACAAGCGCGCGATGGGGACGGTATACAGTACCACCGACGTAAGCTTACGCGCGCGCGCGCAGCGGATGCGCATAGCATGCCGGGACAGCACGGCGACGGCCCCACCGGACCCGCGAGCGCCCACAGGTGTCGCCACCACATGACGTCAAGCTCATAGAGTTTCCCACAATACTTACTAGAGGGAACTCTGGAGCTAGTGTCTATGGGAGTTGCAACACACGGCGCTTCAGCGAGCATGGGAATGATGGGCATATTTGTCTAATTTTCGTACTTCTGGCCTGCTTCTGGCTCCGTGTGTGTTCGTGTGGCTTGGAGCTGTTTTTTTCACACAAACATAAATTAGCAAATATTCACCGTTTGCGCTTTACAACCTTATTTTTTTTAAAGTTTACTGTTTCGAATCAAGTCCCTAGGTTCAAAAGGGTTCGTTTTTCTTTCAAAACAAAAACCGTAACCAGTAATAAACAAAGCCGCAAGTACGATTCGCCGCCCGCAAGTACGAAGGCTAGGCAAATGTGTGTACTACCCATCATTCCCATGGTCGCTGAACGATCGCAGCGCCACAGTGCCCTCTAGTTAATTTTGGGAAACTATATGGTCAAGCTGACTCGCGATCCTCAGTGTTCAATTACCGAGAACATGAAAATAAACATGATTGGTTTACAAACATATAAGCCCCGTTATAATATGTCTTTGACTATAGATGATTTATTGTATTACCTGCAGTTCTTCAAAACTGCAACATAAACTGCACTATCAATAACTTTTTTTTCCTTAAGGAAGCTATCGTGACGTGAAAAGCATTTTACGCAGTGACGCCATCGTATATGCAGTTGCGTATCATACGCCAGTGCTGGTGTAATGCGAGTGAATACGGTACGCTTCAGGCACCAGCCTTCAAACCAACTCGTACTTTTATTTTATTCTTGCGGTGTACACGTTTAGTCTTCGTCACAGTTCTTCATATACTAGTGTATCTCCCGGTTCACAGAACCAGAAAGGTATTTTTTTGTTTTCGTTTCGTGTAACACGGCTTTCTCGGCCTCTTTCAACGTCACTGTATGACGAAATAAGATGTCGGTCTTTTGCCTTGAAAAAGAAATATGGGCGAATCGCTGAAGGCAGCGCGGTGTAACAGTTTCTCAAAAAGCCGCGCGACTTAGACCACAACATATGCTTGCTTATTACCAGCGCACATTAGTTCCGACTAATGTTCTGAAAAAGAAAGAGAGAGAGAGAGAGAGAGAGAGAGTTCTATATAAAGAAAGGCAGAAACGCCAGCCTGGGCGATAGCGTGCTTTGGTCTATACTACTTTACACCAGCCAAGGTAAACGATTAAGTTGGGGATGGTACAGCTAGGCACATAGACATACATGCAGTTCTGTCAAGCTGGCACAATTGCATATGTAGCCGTTCCATGAGTCTAGCGGCTTGTAGGAAGGCTTATATAAACGTCCTTACGGCCACAGTTGCACCGTTGGCGTTAGGCCAAGGACCTAGAACAACCTCATCCGTTAATGCTGTTCACACGTGCGAATGGCCGCTAAATTGTGCGATAACGTAGAGGCTATATATCGCACTGGCTGTTATAGGGTAAATGATTGGGCAGTTTTAGTTATCCGTTGCTATAGGAACAACACCCCGGATTAAACTGCAACAGAAAGGTTTTCAATCAAAAGAAACACACTAGTCGCAAAAATCAGACAAGCACGACGCGGCTAATGCAAATTCTAAATCTATATACGCCCCGACTCGACTAAAACAGTCAACGTAAGTACAGACGCACTGTCGTAGCTGCCAGCCACGTTCTTTGGCCACACGCCCCGTGTCTGCCACAAAAAAAAACAAATAAAGTAAAGACCTTCGTCCTCTAAACCAGGGACCGGTAAATCCACGTTAACCAGGATGTCCTTGAGCAGCGACACGGCTTTTAAAAGAACAGCTGGGACGCCGGAAGACCTCGAGCGCCCCCCACCGCTATAGCTCCGCTCACCCTCTCCCAAATGAGCGCGCAACTCGTCGTTAGATATTACCGGGCAACGTTACATGTCGTCGCATGCCTTGCACGCACGTATACGACAGCGAAGTTAATGCATTCACTTTTTTTTTCCTTATTGCACAGGCAGCTTAGAACGGGGCTCGCTTTTTTCTTTCTTTCTCTCTATCCTAATCTCTACTGCGAGGCTCGAGGGAGCTCATTTGGCATGCACAATCTCGGGAAGCCTCGAAATACGCAATTTATGTATACGGACGCAGACGGGAAAAAAACGAATGGCCGTCCTGTTGCGACGCAACGAACGGAGAACCGGCGACGGCTACGCGCATTATTTTCGACTGACGTTGATTGATTGATTGATTGATTGATTGGTTGGTTGATTGGTCGTTGATTGGTTGATTAGTTGGTTGGTTGATTGATTGGTTGGTTGTTAGTTGGTTGGTTGTTGATTGATTAGTTGGTTGTTTAGTTGGTTGGTTGTGATTGGTTGATTGATTGGTTAATGATTGGCTGATTGATTGATTTGTTAATATGCGGGGTTTAACGTCCCAAAACCACCATATGTATATAAGAGACGTCGTAGTGGAGGACTCCGGAAATTTTGACCGCCCGGGGTTCTTTGACGTGCTCCCAAATCTGAGCACACGGACCTACAACATTTCCGCCTCCATCGAGAAATGCAGCCGCCGCAGCCGGGATTCGATCCCGCGACCTGCGGGTCAGCAGCCGTGTACCTCAGCCACTAGACCATCGCGGCGGGGATCCACTGAAGTTTACGCGTGAGGGCAGCGTGGCGATATTATTCACTCATTTCGTCGTTTGTCCTGCCGCTGCGCTGCGTCAGTACTATATAGTCGGTGACAACCTATAAGAATAAAAATCAAAACACAAATGAAAGGACAAGCGCCGCCCCAAAAACTGCGCGTCACCAGTCATTCATCTGTGCGAGAGAGTCTTGCTACGTGGCTTCCGTTGCAGCCATAAGTACTCTTTTGCTGACAACACAAATAATGCGTCCAATAATAATTAAAAGTTTGACGTCCGTACTTGAAGAACTGTGTTTGGCAGAGAGTGATCTTATTTTATTATTTATTTATTTACAAAATACAGCAGACCCATTCAAAGGCTCCTGCCGGAGGGGCAAAGATCATAACATTGCACACAGGTGTAAAACAGCAAGAACAAAAAAGATACATCATATACAAAAGATAAAAAAACATAGGTCATGGTTAAATACGCTCAAGTGCATCTACAGAGCTGGTTAACAATTGAGGTAGGCATAGGCAGTTCTAGTCGTTTATGGTTCGAGGAAAGAACGAGTATTTGAATATGTTTGTTCTGGCGAAATACGGTGTTAATGAATGAGTTTGTCGATGCCGGGTTTGTCTTGTCGTAAGCGGTTTCAGATACAAATCACGGTTTACTGACAGCTTGTTGTTATTTAAAAGAAAAAGAAATTTGAGCCTGTGAGTTTTACGACGTTTTTCAAGTGTGGGTATACTGTTTTCTTTCATAAGGTTTGTGGGGGAATCACTTCTTCGGTACTTGGAGTAAATAAAACGTACCGCTTTGCGTTGGATTAGTTCGAGAGCCTCAATGTTTCTTTTTGTGTATGGGTCCCAGACGATTGAGGCATATTCCAATGAGGGGCGTATAACAGTCAAATAAGTTAGTTTTTGAAATCTTTGCGGAAATTGCGAAGAAAGTCAACGTTTCTTTTTTTTTACCAATAACCAGTGACATCTATATACTTGTGTCTTCATAAGGAAACTACCGCTCTTAAATGCGCAAACTGTCACACAAATGGCGTCACACAAATGAACAAATGTGGTTTGATGCAAATTTATTCGGGGTGACAAAGGTACGGCTGTATACAGGTGGAGCTTATATTTATTCTCAGGTTGTAACCAACTATAGGATGTTTAAGAATGCAAAAAAAAAACGCAAAGCTTGCAGGCGCAAAGCTTGCAGGCGCAAAGCTTGCAGGCAAAGTTTGCAGGCGCAAAGCTTGCAGGCAAAGCTTGCAACGATACGCGTTTCGGGCGTATCGTTGCGGGCATCCCTTAACTAAAGCCCGCAAAACGTTACCGTACGACGCCTCCTGTGACAAACGGTAACACAAAGCTTTGCAGGCCTGATTCTAAAACTGCCGACTAACTGAGCCACGTCAAAACAAAATGCTACAATACCCAGCACGATTTCACAGTCCTGTCAATCGAGAGTGCACTGAATAAAAAAAAATTCTTCTAATAGTAAGTTACTCTATCGCGATTACAAAGTCGCCACGCTTGTCGAGAGACGACGACGCCGGTAAAGGGGGGGAGGGGGAGGGGGGACACCCGAAAAGAAAATTCGGGTGGCGGTGCTACATCGAAATTCCAGCACCAAAACTCGAGAGGTTGCGCGCAGGTTTTGACGACGATTTTGCCGGCGTCTTCCAAGTCCTATACGTACATTGTCCTTGATCAGTAAAAACGAAATACATTGCCCTTTCAGGGGATCATCGACTTTGTCATTTCAGGAGTTCAAAGGAATTTCGTTAAGCCGACGTCAACCGAAATACGAGAACTACACGTTTAAATCCACGACGTCACGGTTAGATGACGATGACGGATAGATTAGTGACATTTCAAAACCGGAGTTAAAATCATCAATGCCGACCAATTAATTGGTTCAATTCAGTGTTCCTTTAGGCGTGCGGAGAACATGGTAAGTAACAGCGGAATCACGTCGTAACCTGCACAGGCACAGCGATTAATCGGTCGTGGCTAACTAAACACGAACTCCTCGTCTGCTGGAATGTGGCAATTGTGCGCTGCGGTTTTTGGTTTCACCGGCGAACATGGTCGAATTTATTCCCTCATCCAAGTTACCAGCGGCCGCATTTCTGGAAATCTTTAATAAAGCGACTACAAGCTCTTCTCGGGAATCGCTACGATTCTCCGATTGGACCCGACGACCTGCTTCAACGAATGAAACAATTTTACATTTTTTAATTGATGCAGCGATTGATGTCACCATAAGATGCATTCTGCCACGAATAATAATAATAATAATAATAATAATAATAATAATAATAACAGTTGAGGTTCAACGTCCCAAAAACACGATATTATTATGAAAGACGCCGCAGTGGAGGGCTCCGGAGACTTTTAGACCCCCTGGGATTCTTGAACGTGTACCCAAATCTGAGCACACGGCCCGGCCCACTGGCAATTTCACCTCCAACGTAAATGCGGCGGCTGCGGCCGGGATTCGATCCCGCGACCTGCAGGTCAGAAGTCGCGCACCATATTCACTATAAACCACCGTGGCAAGTCACCCCAAAAAAGAAAAAAAAAACTCCTTACGATGGCAGCTGGCAAACATCACCACTTGCCAAGTTTTTTTTTTTTTTTTGAAGAATTTCGGATACATTTTTTTTTAGAAACACCCAGCCCTGACCCTCTCCATTTCTGCTCAGGGCAATGACAGCTGCTTTTAAAGCCAGTGGACTGCGATTGATCGTGATGGATGGTCGTACCTGAATGCATCGTAGAAATGAGTTTTTTTTGTTTGTTTTTTTTTGAGTCGGCGGAATTGCATCCGGCCGAGGATGTGCGCGTGTGTGTGTTTTCGGAGGACGCTCGTCGCGATACGGCGCTGCAGCTGCATGTTACGAAAAGCAACTGATTCGCTACATGGAAACGAACGCACAGGTGCAAGCAGCATACAGTCGGCCATTTCAATTCGAAGGGAAAGCCCACGCTTGATGCAAGAGGTAATCAAACCACATGGGACATGGCAGCCGCAGGCCGCATCTATCAGCACCAGAGGCGCAAATCCAGAAATATCACAAGGGGGAGACACAAATCAGACCACAATGACCATTTTATTTCTTGACGTATGTGTTGTATTTTTACTTACATGAGAATTGAATCCCGCTTTGAAATGGGGAAAAAAAAAAAAAACGACCATGGGTGTCCGAGTTCGAGTAATTGCATCGTTCTCTTCAAGCTTCTTAGAACCAGGTCGAGCGGTCATTGCGATTTCCACTGTCTCACACTGTTCAGAGGTATTAGATACACGCCAAAACTTATTTAGACTTTAAGAAAAGTTGAATATACCACATACCGAAGCTTTAGCGCAAACACACGAGCACACAGACAAAAGGGACACAGGGACCAGGGGACAAACTTCCAAGAGGTGCCTTCTCCCCATCGTGAACACAAGGGCGGTCGGACCCTTTTGACCCCCCCGCCCCCGTATGATTTACGTCAATGATCAGCACCAACTGCCTCACTCTACGGATCGCAAAACCACGGCCCCAGACCATGACCACTGTAGACACGACACCAGTAACTGAACTATGCGCAATGCATCGCGATGTCTCAGCCCCGACGAGAACGCGTCCCTACTGTTATGATGATGATAACAGATCATTTATTGAGGGAAAGTAAAGAAAAAGGTGGAAAAAAAAGGGGGGGGAGGGTCAAGTGTCACGTTGCCAACGGCTGCCGGTAGGGGGAGAAGCGGCGCGTCGTGCGGTAGCGACGCCGAATTTGGACGTGCGAAAAGACAAGAGAGAGAAGTACACCGCGGCGGGCGCCACTGTAGACTCCAGCGACCGTGACCGAGTGCTTATCGCGCCGCCGCTCAGCCTGCGTAATGTGCGCGGTGCACTCACTCACACAGACACACCGACACACAACTACGTTGGCGCCGTTTGGCGGCGCGGCTGTAGCTCGCCACGCGATAAGTGCGAACGCGATGTGTGCAAGGGGGCGTAACGGCCGCCTTTATCTGCACACCTACAGCAGGGCGCTCCAGTGTGCGTGTGTATGTGCGCGAACAACAACGTAGATGGCTCGAGGAGGGGGAGGGGGTAATATCCGTGTGTGAAAAAGAGAGAAGGGGGTTTGACGTGTACACACTCGAAAACACTCACTCTCCGCCGACACGTCGATGGCTCCAAGAAAATTGCACCGGGCGGTGGATCCGCGAACGGCATCACCACCACCACCACCACGAGGGCGCGCTGCCAATCAAAAAGACACGCCCGGCTGCATGCAAAAGCTCTCGATAGTGCTGGAAGCCCGTTCGCGAGCTCAATCTAGCGTGAACTCTTTTTTTCTCTCCCTTAAAAAAAGAAAAAAAAAGGAACATTATCGAGGCGAACGTTCGTACGGGCGGGAACAGGAGCCCCGATTTCTGCGCGAGCCAGTAATCATTTAGATCCCCAGAGGCATCTTATCTTCCTCACACTCTAAGTGAAAGGTCGAAAGTCAGTGGGTCGCATTGTCTGAAACAGCTGTATAGCCGCCAAGCTCGAAGATGTGAAAGTGGCGTCGCGAGGTGAACATGCGTGCCCTAAATTCGCCGCAGCAGACGTGCAGGATTTTGGATGAAGCAAGCAGAGCGCGCTGCCGAAATAGACTTGCGCAGGGGTCCTTCAATGCATTTATAGGAAAGCTATTGAAGAGCCTTGCTTGCGGTAACGCCTCGCTTGGAGATTCTCTTTCAGTCTATACGCCTAGCCGCCACACCACGATCGGTCACGGCACTCGACTGCTTAACACAAGGTCGCGGGTTCGAATACCGGTCGCATTTCGATTGAGGCGAAATCTCTGAGGTACGTGTACGTAGTTTTAGATGCCCTTTGAAGAACAACACCGTGTGGTGAAAATTTCCGAAGCCCCCCCCCCCCCCCACTATAGCGTCCCTCGGTACGATAAAACTTAAGGACGCCAAAGGCCAGCAATTTCATGTATTTACGTAAGAAGGTCCAATGACGCGCTCTGGGGGCATACGCGCATGCGCACACCGTGGCGGTGCATAATCTGATCAGACGAGCACGCGAAGAGTTTGTGGCCATCTTTATAAAGACGGACCGACAGGCCGATTGAAAGTTATAAGCTAAGAAGAAACTGAAGTCCTCCTCAGCAGTGGCTGTCCACCTCAGAGAACGCTTGACGAGGCTGAGTTGACAAAAATCACGGCGCGAACGTGTTCGCGACGAAGTGAATGCTTCGGATGCCATCACAAAAAAAAAAAAATGTGACAGGAGTACGGGTGCCAGCGGAGAGAAAAAAAAAAGTGTTTAACGATTTGGAGTATACTTCGTACTCAACTATGGGAGAGCACTGAGCCGTCAAGCTAAAAGTATATGTATATAGTATCAGGCATGTGTGATTAGAAAAAGAGTTTTACGTCAAACCCTTCATGATACGTGTTTAGAAAACATGTTTAACGATTTCGAGTACTTCGTACTCAACTATGGGATAGCACTGAGCCGTCCCTTGCAAATTCTGTGTTTAGAGAATTGGGGGGGGGGGGGTTAGAAAAAGGGGGTAACGATTTAGAGCACAGGGTACTCTACTATGGGAGAGCTTAAAGCCGTCCCGTGTTGCTTATAGAAACACCAGAATCATCATCGTCGTTTTTTTAAGTTTACGTCATATCATGCGCCTCGCACGTCTGTCAGGTAAGTGCCTAAAATGCACACCCCCACCACGTCTCTGGTTTTCTGTAGACAAATTTTCAATTTACTGGCAGACTTCAGTACGTATTGCATGACCACTACTCGGCCAAAGATAATATTTCGAGTAAGAAAGACGAACTTTTATTTCTAAACGTGGCGCAGTATTTACATTGGCAGCGTAAAGTACATTTAGTCACGACGGAAACCATCCATGATGGAGCGACACTTCTGCGGAGTAGGCGCGCTGAAGTTCCGGGGGGGCGGAGTGCGTGAAAAAAATTGCCCGCAGCTTCCCTCGGGGGAACACTGAGGAGGATGCGGAAGCATGTAATTGGTTAACGGGTGTTAAATTGCGACTTACTTGGGTCGATGGCTAAATTGGTTAACGTGGTTGTGAAATGGGGTGTTAAATGAGTGAACACGTACGGCACGTATGCGAAAGGGCGGTGTTTTATTTATTGCGACGAACTTTGAGGACGATGGCTTTGTGGTCGGTAAAGTAAAGAGTGAGTGGATCGGGTTGCATCGGTCGTAGGTCGAAATTTGCAAAGACGTGGTCGATGCAGGTTCCGCGAATGGTGGTCGGCTGGTGGTGTTTGCAGTCGTCGTGCGTTGCGCGTTTCAGCGAGTGTCGCGACGCCATGTATTCGACTATCCAATCGTCCTTGATGACGTCGACGTTGAAGTCGCCAACTAGCATGAACGGTCGATGTTGCGGTTGTTGTTTTCTGTAATCTTGCACGGCCTCGTCGACGTACTTTTCTACGGCGGCACGAGAGAGGTTTGGCGCGAGGTACATCGTCATGACGTCGACGCCACAGACGGTAGCAACGCAGTGCTCGCCGTTGGCGCGTTGTTGAACGCCGGGCTGTAGTCGGAGGTCAATGAAGGAGTCGTCGTCGACGTCACGCTTGACGTAAATTCCCACACCGCCCGCAGGTCGTTGGAACCCGTGCGTGCGCGCGACCGAAGCGTATCCCGCAACGTCGACGTCATTGGCGTTCCACGTCTCGGTGAAGCAAAGCACGTCCACTCTGCGTAGTACACAGATGGTGGGCGACGGCGCGACGGCGCATGCGCGCGCGTCAGCTGTCGAATGTTCGAGAAGCGGTGCGGACGGCGCGGACGGCGCACTACAAGGCGCGAGTATAAGATGCTTCCGCATCTAAAACTTATTGTAACTGTCCGGTGGTATTTAGCGGGGTGAGACTACAAGCACCCCAACCTATAGGCATACAGTTTCTCAATATACGCTAGAGGGAACTTTGGCGCTAGTGTCTATGGAAGCTGCAACACACGGCGCTTCAGCGAGCATGGGAATGATGGGTAGTACACACGTTTGTCTAATTTTCGTACTTCTGGCCTGCTTCTGGCTCTGTGTGTGTCCGTGTGGCTTGAAGCTGTTTTTTTTCATGAAAACATAAATTAGCAAATGTTCACCATTTGCGCTTCAGAACCTTATTCTTTTAGGCTTGCCATTTCGAATCAAGTCACCAAGTTGAAAAGGGTTTGTTTTTTTTCTCTCAAAACAAAACTGAAACACAGCAATAAACGAAGCCGCAAGTACGATTCGCCACCCCCAAGTACGAAGACTAGGCAAATGTGTGTACTACCCATCATTCCCATGGTCGCTGAACGATCGCAGCGCCAGAGTGTCCTCTAGTTAATTTTGGGAAACTCTGTGCCTATAGGTGACGGCCTCGAGTCCTTGGACGCGGATCACTGGATTCGGGTAGGTGCGAGTCTGTAAATATCTCCAGGCAACATCACGTGTCTCGTTTAGTTTGTCGCGGAGTGGTGTATTTTTGCATCTGTTTATTCTGTAGTCGGTTGGTTGGTCGTTCCTCTGAGTCCTGGCGCCACCACGGGGGATCGGTCATGAAACAGACATTACCTCATTTCTGAGATCGAATAGTTTTACCCGCCGAGATATTGAGATACGGATGTTTAAACAAAGATCATGTTGTAAACGATAGTGTGTTGTGATGTCTCTGAAAGTAGACCTTTTTTTTTTTTTAAATGCGAAGCATTTATTAGCGAACTTCGGCGACTTTGAGCGTATTTGTCTATCTATCTAGCCGCCTATACGACTTTTAGCTCTCCTCGCCGTTTCGATAATGGTATCGATACCAAACTTGGTATGGCATAACATGACTGTATGAAGAACATGTTTGACTAGTCATAACATGAAAATTATGGCATGTATGTCATGATCTACATTTTATGGTCCTGCTGCTCTCGCGGTGGTTTCGTTCAGATGCAATAGGATGGAAAGGTGGGCTAGTTGGTAATTCATGATGGTTCAGCGAACTGGGAGCGCGTGCTGTGTGCCTCTTCTTTGCTTTGTGTCTGTGTTTACCCCCGCGCTCCCAGTTCGCTGAACCATCATTCGTTCAGATGGCATATTGCAAAACTGGTATGGTGTGACATCATTGTATGGCGAAAACAAGCGACTGACCCTAACACGAAAATCATGAAATGCGTGTCATGTAACAACATGACTACATGCCACGCTCATGATGCGCTCGCGGCCGTTTCGCTAGCTTCACTTATACCAAACTTGGTACTACGGGACGTGAATGGATGACGAAATATGTGACTGGTGCAAACATGATAATCATGACACACGTGTCATGTAAGAACATGACAACAAATCACGTTCATAGCGTGATCGCGGCTGTTTCACTAGCTCCACATATACTAAATTTGGTATCACGTGACGTGAATAGATGACGAAGGTAAACGACACATCCCAACTTGTTAATCATGACACAGAAGTCATGTACGGCATCATTTATCTCCACCTCGTAACGTTGTGCTGATTTTAAAGTGACATATCAACATTTCCCATTCATGCTTCACATATCATCGATTCCCACTGTACGTGGGATCTGCCAATTTTTTTTTCTTCGCATACGGTGTGTCACAAACTAGTCTATCGCCCGGAACATCCGACCATGACAGCATCCCCAATTTGTACAAGGACATCTATAGACATTCCGATGAGTCCTGGACTATATAGACCAAGAAAACTATTGCGTGATAGGTTGTTGTTGTTGTTGTTGTTGTGTTGTTGTCGTCGTCGTCGTTGTCGTTGTTGTTGTTGATGATGTTGTTGTTGTTGTACGTACGCATCGCCTATATATGTCGGCGTCACCATCGTCACTATACTTCTCCTACCTTTTCCCCTGTGCAGAGTAGCATAGACGGGCGGCGGATTGGGCCAGTTGGTATGTCGTGATAATTGGTATACAACACGAAACTGAGGACCAGGACGAAGCAGACACAGTTCACACATCGTGTGTCTCTTCATTTCGTAGTACTCGGTATTGCGCTATGGCAATCATTCTGCAGTGCAGCAGGCCATAACACGGAAGCTCAAACCAACCATACTATATATAGAGTTTCCTGGAATTAACTGGGGGAGGGGGGGGGGGGGGCTCTGGCGCTGCGATCGCCCAGAGACCACGGGAATGATTGAGTAGTACACGGAGTTGCTTAGTCTTCGTGCTTGCGGGCGACGAACACGCTCGTGGCTTCGTTTACTGCCGTGTTTTGGCTTTGTTTCGAATGGAAGAACAAACCGCTTTGAACTTCGTCACCCGATTTGAATCGGTGAGCCTAAAAGGTGTACTTGGAGAAGCGTAACTGCCGAACATTACTGCTTCGTGACAAAACAGCTTCAAGCCGAGCGAAGCCAAACGGAGCGTAAAATGCAAAGATTAGACAAATCCGTGTACTGCCCATAATTCCCATGCTCGCTGAAACGCCATGCGTTGCAGCTCCCATAGACACTAGCGCCAGAGTTCCCTTTAGCGTATTTATAGGAAACTCTATGAGGTCATCCTCTCTGCCTTTTTTTAGAATAAATTATATCTCTCTATCTGTCAGTGCTCAATGTCGCAGAACCGGGATCGATGTATATTGCGCAGTCGAGAACAGCACCGACGACAAGCAGACAAGGGCAGGCGTAGTTTGTCCATGCTTGTCGTCCATGTTGTCCACGACGCAGTATACATTGATCCTTATTCACACCAACTGGCCCAACGTCCACATTGATTAGCGAAACCCCGATACGATCATGAGAGACGCCATAGTGGGGGGCTCCAAAAATTTCGACCAGCTGGGTTTCTTTAACCTGCACCTTAAATCAAAGTACACGGGCTTCAAACATAAACTCTCTCTCTCTCTCTCTATCTATCTATCTATCTCTCTCTCTCTCTTAGATATTAATAATATGTGGAGTTTTACGTCCCGAAACCTTGATGTGATAATGCGAGACGCCGTCGAGCCGGGTGGGCTCCGGGAATTTCGACCATCCGGTGTTCTATAGCTCGAACGTGCGCTGAGATCGCGCCAGCACACGGACCTCTATACCGTTTCGCCTTTGCCGGAATCGAACCGGCGACCTTCGCGTCAGCAGCCGAGCACCCTACGCCCCCGCTGCGGGCTCTCAGGTTTCAACAGGGCTATATCACAGAACGTCATTTCTCGGAAATCGGGGCGAACCAGCCACACTATACGTTCTTAAGAAGTTTCCCGCGTGAGAACAAGTGGACCTTGGAGCGGCCGACAAGTGGACGTCACCGCCCTGTCTAAAAGCCTCGTCACGGTCGAGAAGCCGCAGATAAAGCGATTCGCCCGAAGGAAGATAACGGATAAGAAAAAGAGGGCGACCACAGCAGAGCGCTTTTAACTGGCACGGCAGCAACGCGTCGGAGGCAGGAAAGCGCGGCCCGTGCGCATACTAGGCGGGTCAAACATATTTTTCCGTATATGCAAACGGCGTTTTATCGACGCGTCTATCTATACATGGATCGGAGAATGCACGAGGAGAGCCGGGGGGAACGTAAACAGCCGCGCGCGCGTTTGCTCAGCCAATGTCCGATTACTGCGAGCAATAAAGAATAAACAATTACACAAAAAAGATTCGAGTTTTGTGGCGCAATGGTCACGGGTGGCCAAAGAGCGCCAGGAGTGGTGACGTAGTCTTAGCTTTGAAAAGTGAGTTTAGATAGTTGGAGAGAGAGAGAAGGAGAGAGAGAGAGAGAGAGAGAGAGAGAGAGATAACTTATTTTTATACCCGGCGTGTATAGGAAGTCCCCGGCCTCGCAGGGCTCGGATGTTCCCTATCTTAAGATTACGGTTATTAGTGTTAGATAATCTCGGAGCCTAGACCTCGAGGACGTTGTGCTCCGACTATAGGCGACAGTTTCTCGTGTGCCTCCGTGCTCTTTAGACGGGTCGTCGGCTCCTTTTCTCCGTTGCTTCGCCAAA
The DNA here is from genome assembly GCA_013436015.1 of Rhipicephalus annulatus. Classification (NCBI taxonomy): domain Eukaryota; kingdom Metazoa; phylum Arthropoda; class Arachnida; order Ixodida; family Ixodidae; genus Rhipicephalus; species Rhipicephalus annulatus. Next base: position 595,112 of record WOVY01012744.1, on the reverse strand, counting down.
GCCTCCTCAGATGGTTGGATGCACCACGGCTGAAAAACGGGCCTAAAATAACGCGCTGTATCGAGGCGGAAAATATGTGTATATACCATAAATTACGGCGGTGCCACGTGATGGGTGCGATATCAAGGACCAGCTGAGCACGGTTTCAAGAAGTGAGATGTTCAGTAAGTAGCACGAACGCCTCATCGGAGTCTGAGCCCAAATGCTGGGGTCCCGGACGTGGCTCCGTGGTGCAAACCACAGAGAACACAGGAAGAATTAGGCAGGCGTCAAGTCCGAACTAAATTTGTCTTGAGCATGCACACACAAAAAAAGAAAAACGAACTACGAAAATAAACAAACTGTGTACTAAAAATACTCACCAAAACTACAAAAAAACTGAACAAAAACAAGCAAACTGGGCACCACAATAATACTAGCCGAACATTCACACAGATCTGTCCAGAGCATCACAGCTTAATTAAACTGTAAAGAACTTCGTAATAGTAATAATAATATAATAATTTATAATATCGGCGGTCTCAGAACCACGATACGGTTATCAGGGTTGCCATAGTACAAAGGGGTTTGGAAATTTAGGCTCTTTTTCTTTAACGAACAATGTCATCACACAGTACACAGGCATCTGGTATTTCGCCTCCACATAAATGCGACCGCCGGAGCCCGAACCGAACCCACGACCTCAGAATCGGCAGCCCAGCACCGTAATTTATGATACACCGTGGCGGAAAATGCATAAGGGGACGGTGTAAGTTTTCGCCAGCGGGTTCAAACTTTGTAGCAGTTTCACAAAAGGGCCATTCGATCACGTCCAATGCCCACACCTCAAAGTGCAAATATAATCGGCAGCCCAACGTGCGAGCCATGCTTGGGAGCCAACGCGCGTCCCAACGGCGAACCACCGGCAGTGGCCACCGGAAAAGAAGAGGCCGAACGGCGACCGTAAAACCGGTATTGGGGGCCATCGTAGCGGGGTTAAAAGAAAAAGAAAAGAAAGAAAGAGAGATGGAGAGAGAGAGAGAGAGAGACGAGGTGCACCCTAGATCCTATCTCGAGTACAAATTGGGCGGCTGAAAATATGTACCCATCCACGCGGCTGTTGGCTCTTCGGCGGTGGCGACCTTAGCTCGCAATTTACATCGACGCCACGAGCGTTACGCAACGCTATAACGTGTGGCAGACGAATCACGTGGTTGGTGGGGAGCCCGCCTCGCCACGTACGTCAACGCCTATACGTGTTACGTAACACGTTACAACCTGTTACAGAAACAGGTGGTCGGCCCGGGTCATAGCTCGTCAGTCACACTAACAACTACGCGTTATGTAAGCCTAGAACGCGTTGCATAAAACCTGGGCGCGTTAGGTGACACGTGGTTCCGCTTGGTGTGCTATTAAAGAAAATAGACCAAGGCACCCGTTATTTTTTCATTTAATTAGGCCTACGTTGGCTTAATTATATTTCTTTACGCTGCCCGTGTTAAGTCCGCAGCCCCCTCAATCATGCAATTCCCTATCAATGCCGATGACGTCAAGGTGCAACTCAATGCGGAAACCTAAACGCGGCGGCACCCCCCCCCCCCCTAATCTCTTACATGCTATCTTATCTATCATTACCCATTCCACATGCCTTATTATTATTTTTTAAGATCGAATGTTTTACTTCCCAAAACCACGATATGATTACGAGGGATATGCCACAGTGGAGAGCTCCTAAAATTTCCACCGCCATCAAGGGTTCTATAACTGCCATTTGAGAGTGTCGACCATGAACTGTCGTGAGGAAATTCGCGAGAACGACAGAAGTTTTTTTTTTTGGGGGGGGGAGGGGCGAGGAGGCGCAAGGTGCTTAAGCTCGAGGCTTGTCCGTTGGTGGCGTTGGCGTGCGCCGTAGCCGTGATCACGATGACACTGATGATGATGATGATGATGATGATGATGATGATGATGATGATGATCACGTACAACGAGTGGCTTGTGTAGTAGATGACTTTTCAAACTCTCGATGTGCTTTACGATGCATTTCGTATAATTAGAAAACAACTAACAACCACCTGTGGAATGTAAACAGACCTTCGTCTTTGCCAACTGCAGGACATAGATCCGATACCACGAAGCAGTAATAAGGAAGAAAAAAAACTTAATTCACAACTCAACGCAACGTGCCGTTTATGACCAATACACCTTGTATATATAACCGCACACCGCTTTGTCACTAATTCACGCACGTGAGTGGTCAATGTCACGGGCGATTTACGGTAACACCGACCAATCACACTGTTTCGCCCACTAATTATTACCAACTTCGTGGATGTGACGTTCTTTATTTTAGTTTATTCTTCAGTCGGCCGGCCCTTCACAAACTCGACCGCAGGACAAGACAAGCGTGCGATCAACTTTTTTTTCTTTTCTCTTGCCATCGGCGCCTCTGAAGCCCACGTAAATACACTGAAGGACGGCACTGGAGTGTGCGACGGTGAAGCCCATCCATTGCAAACAGAGCGGGGGGAGGGTGATCCCCCGCCATGATCGGAGGGATTTGGACCGGCTTTGCGGCGGCTCCACCAGCCGTCGGCACACATACACACAAACTACCGCGGAACAGTCTCGAATGATGAAGATCGCCGAGTCGCCGACGGAGAAGTGCCGTTTTATGCGCGAGAAATGACGGTGCTGGAAAAAAAAACGAAGGCGTGGAGGAGCTCACAGAGGCAGATATTGTATTTCCTGCCTCGTTACTTCAATAAGAAAAAAAAAAGACGGTGAACTATTTTTGTATTTGATCATTGTGCGAAAAAAAAAATATGCAGTTCTTACACAGGCTTGATGTCGGGAAAGGAATCTCGTTAATATGAGTACATGAGAACAGCACATGAACACCCAGGCGTCACACAACGCGAATTACGTAACGAGTGAGTCGTCGGATGTTTGCTTGCTTGCTTGTTCCTTTTTTTGTGTGTGTGTGGCTCTCACCCACTAAGGGGTATTGGCCAAGAAGCCGGTGGTTAATGCAAGTCAATACCTTTAGATTTTCTAGACTAGGGGAATATGTTCCAACCCATTTAAAAAGTTTCAGCCGTAATCCTTCATCGTCGTCGGCCACAGCCTCGAAAAAAAAAAATTGCACAAAATTCCTTGCAAGTGTGCATCGACTACAACGCTTCTCCGAATAAAGACGAAGGATTGCGTAGTTAATTACGGCCAGTCTGGAATACAGGCTCAAAAGCATATTACTTGTAGTTAAATTGAACATTTTACCGTATAATTGCCATTTCATTTCTTTATTTTTTGTTTTCGATTTCGTAGCTTACATAAAATAACATTTAACAGTCTCTACGTTGCATTCTTGGCCAATCCCCCAAAGTAAGTACGTGCTATGTATCATACCTCGTTAATCCCCCACACCCTTCAATTTTTTTTCAATTTGTATGTGTGTCAATGCACGCACACATCCCATATAAACGGCCACGCGCGAATATACATAAGGCGTCGCCGTCGAGCCCTCCCCCCCCCCCTTCTCATTCGCCCGAAAAAGAAATTTTGGCTATGGTATTACTCACCTCGGCGGTGTATGTCGCCTCCCACGTACTATTATTCTCGCGTGTAGACCTACGAATGCACGCATAGGTCCATATACTTATGTACGTGCGTAGTACTAACTCTTAATTGTGAATTGGCATTTAGTCCTGCCCTAAAGATACTACTCATTACAAACAGTTGTTCGGAAGGAAGGACGCTGATGGATACGATGACATCCCACCGCTGCCACCAGTTGTAAAGAATGGGAAGGAAGGACGCTGATGAAGGCATCCCACCGCTGCCACCAGTTGTTCAGGGTCGAAAGGAAGGTCGCTGGAGGATACGAAAAACAAACAGGTTTATGGCACTATTTACACATATTTACAGCAAAGAAAGCTTAGGGGTTTCCCAAACAACGAGCGTCGTGGTTGAACGTTACATTGTCCAGATATCTACACGTGTGTGTATACGAGTTACACGAGTACATTTAATTATGTCTAGTGTGCGTACGTGGTGGGCATTGGCTACTTGTTTTGACTCTATTCATTGCTATTTTGCTGTTTGTAAAAAAGCACTTGTGATTGCCCCCCGATACCACTCCTATACATGGGCTCAGATCTGAGCCCCCGGTATTCTCTAAATAAATATAACACGCCGCTACCGACAGACTATCTCCCTTCCAGATAAATTGGAGAGGCTACGACTCGGATCACGATACGACCCGCATGGAATTCCCCTCGCAGCGCATTGCCCCGTCAGTAGAACGGCACGTACGTGTTTTCACCCGGCGATCATTCGGAGGAGGTCGGAACCACGTGAATGTCTCCCCTCCCTCTACCTCCTCTGCCTCCGGACCCGGGAGTGCCTGGCAGTACATAGTGCGGCTGCACCTTGCGGCTTCCCACCAACAGCGGGCCCCGTGGCCGGGCGCGAGTAAAAATAGGCTCATATCTCGGCCGTCCACGCCGCGCTGGCGGGAATGCCTGGCCGCAGTGCAGCACGCCAGGAACGCGAAGCACCGATGCACAGCACTGCACAGCCCGCAGGGTTGGCGTGCACTGTATGTACGGAGGCGTAACGTGGAACGGCCGCGATCTTCCCGTATATGCTATAGACACGGCCATCCGCATTCGAGAGGACGCACCTCATTAGCCCTTCAAGTCACGCTGTCGCCGCACCCTTGAAAAAACAGTTTGCACCGTTATAGAAGCCGTTTTTTTTTTTTTTGCGGCACAACAGCAAGCTGAAGCAGTGGACCTGGGCGGGCCACGTAATGATATGACAAAAGAGAAATGTGGAGAGGCGAGTTGGTTGGCGTGCGTTAACGACAATGAAGCTAGACGTGGTAGACGGACACAAAAATTTGCGTCTCTTATGCATTCGTCTTAAGTTGACTCCATAAGACGAAAGCCATTATCTGCTCCATAGTTTGTTTTCTTTCTAATTCGATTGCATTGATAACCTCCGTTCCCACAGGCGTGTGTACGTGTGGGGGGGGGGGGCACCCTCAAACTGCCCCCCGCCCCAATACATCAATGTATTATGACAGAGGGGGGTGGCGAAGCCTGCGTTTCAGGGAGGGGGCGCGAAGTCGGCCCCATACATTGACATAACAGGAAGGGGGGCGGGCGCTGCGACCAAGCTTCACCCCCCCCCCCCCGAAGGGAAAACCTTGCACGCGCAAATATCCCCCCCCCCCACCAGCTTCCGAAAGTTTTCTGTACACAGCGTTGCCCCCAGCACGTCGTCAAACAGTCGCCTCCGTTACCTTATCCAAGCCGTACGTGAAGACCGACATGACAGTTTTGTTTTAAAGTTGGGATTCTTGCACGTGGCCTATGTTTGATTGCACCCTGAAAATAAACATGATTTCTAATACAGCTTTGTGCATTCTGTTTTGTTTTAAAGTTGGGATTCTTGCACGTGGCCTATGTTTGATTGCACCCTGAAAATAAACATGATTTCTAATACAGCTTTGTGCATTCTGCCTACGCCTCTTTGCTCGCAACTATAGGTTTTTGTCTGTCTGTCTGTCTGTCTGTCTGTCTGTCTGTCTGTCGTCTGTCTGTCTGTCTGTCTGTCTGTCTGTCTGTCTGTCTGTCTGTCTGTCTGTCTGTCGTCTGTCTGTCTGTCTGTCTGTCTGTCTGTCTGTCGCAAAGCTGACACCATATCACCCTTCACGATTTCCCGTCCTGCCCCCTGTTGTGTGGGCTTCATTCGACTAGCGCCCCGCCACGGTGGTCTAGTGGCTAAGGTACTCGGCTGCTGACCCGCAGGGCGCGGGTTGGAATCCCTGCTGCGGCGGCTGCATTTCCGATGGAGGCGGAAATGTTGTAGGCCCGTGTGCTCAGATTTGGGTGCACGTTAAAGAACCCCAGGTGGTCTAAATTTCCGGAGCCCTCCACTACGGCGTCTTTCATAATCATATAGTGGTTTTGGGACGTTAAAACCCCACATATCTATCTATCTATCTTCATTCGAATAGCCCCTCAGCCCCAAAAGGTTACCGACCCCGAGCAACGGAATGGTTAGGAAGGGCAAGGAAACACAGCCGAGGACGGCAGCAAGCAGGCATATATATTCTAGCCACTATAGTCTTAGAATGGAGACATATCGCGCGTTATATGCAGTAAATTGAATGTCATTCAAAGAGGCTTCCAGTGGACATTAAAAAATAATCATAAATAATTGGCGTGGCTCCAAGACAACGCATGCCGGAAGAAAACTTAACCTTCACCTGAAGCACAACAACAAGAAAAACCAGTTTTAGTTTGCCAGCTTTCGCAAACTGCACCGCGTAATACTGTACCTGCAGTTAACTACAATTAATGTTGAAAAATTAAACGACGACAAAAAACAACAAATTACGCGAGAGTCAGAAGCGATTCACATAACTGGCGCCTTATATTCAGGATCTGAGCGTGTTGGTGCTTTTTGGAACACACACACACACACACACACACAAGGTCATTTGTCCGCAACGCGTGCAATAAACGACTAAGGTCTTCATACGCAGAATACGGGCATTAACAGTAAGGGCGCACAGCTTTTGTCAAAACGCAATAAAACGAATCCTTTCGAAGAGCCAACCATGCCGAGTCAACGCACCCCCCCCCCCCCCTCTTCCTCTCAGTACCACCACCGAGCTCCACAACCACCGACAGAGCGTACAAATTTAACCCAAGAAGCCATCAGTGAACGTTGGCTATTAATACCTGACTATTTCAGTTATCCGTAACTGCCTCCTCTGGGTGTATACAGTTCTCCGTCCGGGGTAAAGGGGCGGCAAGGCTTCTTCAACGCAGCGCTAACACGCTTCCCTCTCGTAGAGGTCCTTGCGATCAGAACACAAGGCAACGACACTGAGCATTAGCGCAAAAACTGAGCCTATACCCCACCGACAGAGGGTGCCTCATTTTTCGCGGGAATTTTTACGCGCCCGAGGCCGCCACTTTCGCCGGTTCCGCGTAGTATACTAACAGTGTCGACGCGCGCGGAAACGACCGCGATTGTTACGGGCGCCTTTACGTAACCCTATAGCCTGCCTCACGCAAAGCACCCTGTCCGATGCCCGAAAGACCGCGTCCGGCAGCCGTTTTTAAAGAAGAACCGCGTGTATCTGATACGCGGTAAGGGGGGCGAGAGTGCTAAATTTAGCCGCGCGCCCGCAAACTCGAAAGTTCCCGCTCGCCACCTTCACTCTTGACGGCGTGCCGTGCTTTGTTTACATTCGCCGAAACTTCGGAAGGGCGCGCGAAAACAAAAGCGGACATATTGATTAGCGCACCGACGAAGAGCCCCTCGAGAAATCAACGAGCGGAGATGATCCTCAAAAGGGAACGTCGCCGAATTCTCGCACGGGCCTGTGTTGGCAGATAATTTCCTTAACGTTTATACGAAGATCGCCTCCCAATTAGCTTAAAGAAACACTACAGAGAAACTAAGACTTCGTCTTGATTGATCCACTGTACTCTTAAGAACTCTAACGCCGTATGTTCCACTATCATAAATTAGCGGAGAAAATCCAAGGTTGTAGTTTCGTTTTTAAATTACGCGCTCATATTTCCGCGCGTGACGTAATACATTTCAAAATGTATTATTTCTGTTTTCGCGATAGTGGCTATTACGCTATCCCGCCTATGCAAGATGAAATATCAAGGTGATTCGCACCTAAAGAAAAAAAAAAGCTGTCAGGAGAGCGACAGTATCGATGTAGTACACTGACAACTGACATTTAATTTCAAAAAAAAAAAACAAAGCACCTCCTCCCAAGTCAGTATACAGCATGCGCAAAAGCACCCCACTAGATAACAGCGCCGATCTCAACCATAAAAATCCCTACTGTTCGAGAAAATCTCATTCTTTCCTGGTCGAAACCGCAGAAGGTGCGCCTGCACATAACCGGGCCCTATGTAGTTTCCAAATACGGTGCAACCACTGTGTCACTGTATCTGCTTATGAATCTGTTTTAATTTTTCTGCTTTTTTTTTTTGGATGTTTCAGTGGCTTTCTTACAAAAGCCTATCGACTTCACGATACGCCTCTACCATTCGACAACTTTCCGAACGAGGTGTGATCACAGCCAATCTGCCGTTTGAATCCATAACGGGAGGACTGTGGACCAAGACATAGCCAGCCAACAAAAGTAACATATAATTTTGATTGATATGTGGGGTTTAACGTCCCAAAACCACCATATGATTATGAGAGACGCCGTAGTGGAGGGCTCTGGACATTTAGACCACCTGGGGTTCTTTAACGTGCACCCAAATCTGAGCACACGGGCCTACAACATTTCCGCCTACACCGGAAATGCTGCCGCCGCAGCCGGGATTCGAACCCGCGACATGTGGGTGAGCAGCCGGGTACTTTAGCCACTAGACCACCGCGGCGGGGCCAAAAGAAAAAAAAAAGTAGCATGATCATGAGAGGCGCAATGGAGCATGGAGGGCTCCGGAAATTCAGGCCACCTAAATCTAGGCCCACGGTACTCTTAGCATTTCACCTCCATAAAAAAAAAAATGGCAGCATATCCGCGCAGTGAATGATGGAGAGTGGGGCGAAGCATTCGTCCGTCCATGCGTCCGTCTGTGTGACCGTCCATGCGTCTGTTTGTGCGCCCGTCCCTGCATTCTTTCATGCATCCGCCCCTGCGTCAGTTCATGCGTCCATCCATGCATCTGTTTGTGTGTCCGTTCGTTCATCTATTCAACACTCCAAGTCCCACAATCTCGCATCTTTTTATCATATATTCCCCATATAGAAGCACCGCCATCCAGCGGACATTCCAAGGACTAAACGAGAGGTGGCACACGCACACTTACTTACGGCCTGCGCTTTGGGTCCACTTCCTACCTTTAACCACCTCGAGTTCATGGTATATTCTAGTTCACTGTATTCATGGCACTGCGACCAAACGCTCGCTAAACCTTTCGAAAACCAAGGAGGTTACGCCCAGCGAGTATAACGTAGCAACCTTTCCCTGTCAGATAGGGCTCAATTTACATGCCAATGGCTGCTAATGAGAAATGAGAGACAGGAGAATTCGGCTTTTACTTTCTTACGGCTTGCGCTTCGTATCTACTTCTCATTTTTAACCACCTTGAGTTCATTCATGGTATATACAAGTTCATTGTATTCATGGCACTGCGGCTCAACGCTCGCTAAACCTTTCTAAAGCTAAGGAGGTTACAACCAGCGAGTATAATGTAGCATCCCTTTCTTGTTCGATAGTGCTCAATGTACATGCCAATGGCTGCTAATGGGGATCGCAGCGTGCGCGTTGACTAAAAGCCGAATGCTCATGTTTCTCATTCCCCATTAGCAGCCATTGGCATGTACATTGAGCACTATTTTTTATTGTTAAACAACGCACAGAAGAAATTTCTCACTGGCACCACCTTGGAGGTCAAGTGTTATACCTATTTCGGGTATGTGCCACTGGTGGTTACATACGAGGGACGCCCAAGCCACGCCATAAGGAGCTTCGCCCCTAAAAATAATTATGTGCTGTTATAAAACCAACACTGCTTTCATTGCTTTAGCTGCATATCAAGTCCGACCCCCCCTTCCCCCCTTTTTTTGTTAGCTGTAGTAATAAAGCTGGTTCCTAGACAAAAGCAGGTACTGCGATAAACTCCATAACATAGCCGCAACTTACGTGCAAAAAAAAAACAGCAACAAACTTACGTCACCTGCCTATACGTTCAATCATGTTTTATTTTTATGCGACCGTGTTAACGAGTCGTCTCTTTTCCGGGGTTGTGCGAAAATACAAGTTTTACGACCCAGGGTGCTTTATGTTACCCTGTTACGAGCGATTTCTATAAGGCATTTATGGCCCCCGACTTCAAGCCCGACTTCTCTCTTTCTTACCTTACTAATCAAAACACGTTGTAGGGCTAGTAGCAGGTTCGTACTGAACAACAAATAATAATAATAAATGGAGAAAACGAGGACAGCTACTTTACGTTTTGCTTAGTTTCTTGTTTTCAAGGGGACATAAAGAGCAAAACGATTTTTTTTCGCCTGATTTCGTGCGTGCGTAGGCATATGTGCGTTCATATTGTTGCGGGGACGATTTATTCACCGACAGCAGGTCTTGCTAACGGCTTAAAGAGCGCACAGTCATGCAGGCCAACGGGAGAAGCTCGAGAGACCAACCCACAACAACCACGTTGTCATCTTCCTCCTTTCGAGTGCCATTTCATCTGTGCCGAAGCGACAGTTCCATACACGTATCAATATTATACGCAAGAGAAACTGACAATTTCTGGAGTATATCACCCCCCCCCCCCCTTCCCTGCACACCTCAGGCCACGCACTGATGCAAGTATTTGACTGGTTTATTCGTACGTTCGTCATTATGAGTACAAATGTAGACGTTCATTAGCACAGTAATTGCGCCATTCGTTCAGTTTATACAAGTATTCCCGAGCTGACACACACATAAGACGAATGTCTCCGAGTACGGTTCGAAAAGACAACGTTTCGTTTGACAGCCAATCCACAGAGCCGACGCTTTTGAGCGACCGCTCAAGAGGATAGCAATTACATTACACAGAAAAATTCAAACGGCGGAAGAAGGCTCCGACCAACAACTTGCCACTTTCTATTGCGATAGAATTCCTCGATGGCGACCGGTTCCCCAGCGCTGCTTAAGCGTGCGGAAATGCAACCCCGTATCTGTCTCGATCGCAATCAAATTTGCCCCGCGCGCCCGAACGTTTGCTGACCATAACTATCTCAACAAGCAATTAGATCAGGCTGATCCGTGGCAACGATCTATCACTGCTGGTAACGCGAAGCTTTCATCAGAGTAGACGAAAAAAGCACGTACTGCCAAGCCTATATAATTTTCTCGCATATAACCCGCATTACAAAACATCAAAAAAGGTTCGTAAAAAAAAAATGGGCGTGCGGATTACAAACGTTTCTTTTTTTGAGTTACAATTGTGGGAGTGGACATTATGTTGGGACGGATTATATGCGACAAAATACGGTATGTACGAGCTTTTAGTTCACATAAACGCTTTTGGTTCGCACTACCTACAACGATAAAACAAACCTCCTCCCACCAACTTGTTGCAGCACGTGACTCTTCGACCCACCGACGTCAACCACGACCAGCATACAGCGGCAAGTACAGACGGCGACAATTTATATCAGAGCGCTTGCAGGGGTTGTCTCTCTCTCTCTCTCTCTCTTCCTTCGCACGTGGCACTCGGGTTCTAAACCTGCAACGCGCGCACTGCTGAATGCACAAAAGCGTGAACGAGGGGGGTCGTGCCACACGCCCGGCAGCTGCCAGCGCGTCTTCCCACAACGCGCAGAGCCAGAAACATCTGCCCGGGGAAGGAGGGGAGGCCCTTGCAGCCACCGTGCGCGCCTCGCAACCCCAGCGATGCAGAACGCCCCGAACGAGACCAAACAATCCCGTCGGCGCATAGCAGATGCGACACCGGACGATTCGCCTATCCGAAATGGCCGCGAATCTTGCGTTTACGAGCTGCCAGGTCTGGCCTTCGCGCGAGATCTTGGCACCGATCGGTGAGCCAAATGGTGCCCAGACCTTGGCGACGCTGCCAAACTTTCGGCAAATGAGCGTAGCACTACGCTCGCTGTACGCGCGCAACAGGCGCAGCTGCGTTGTCGGGAACGGGCGCGACAATTTAAAAAAAGGACCCAAGGTCAATTCCGCGTACTACGGCTCTGTGACAGGAAGACGACGCGGCATCAACAAACAGCTCGAAGAAAGTGCCGTCGCAACGGACGGGAATCGTCGTGGGAACGGAATAAAATAAAATTTTCGCTGCCGAGGCGCCGTTCCGGCACGAAATGTCGTTCAACCGGTTGCAGCCGAGGATGTAGCGGCAGCAGCAAAAGAAAGCAGCGCCCGCAAAAAAAAAAAAAAATGCACGACAGATACGGCGGCATTCGCAAACCGTCGCCTCGGAAACTTGACGAAGATGCCATAAGGAAGAAAGCGAGCTTATGTCAACGGCCGATCCACGTGAGTCGTTGTCGCCGAGCAAATGTTCATGACCGTTTGAGTGGCGCACGGAAATGCCGCTGGCTCGTTTGTTTGCGGCGGAGTCTTTCGGGTGAGCTAGCTGTCAAAAACTCTTTGAAGTGACGACCTACAAGCGCGCTTTCCCGTGCGAAACCGTGCCCGATACACGGCAAAAGTAGATGAAAGACACGCACCTTTTGCGCCTTGCACATGGATCCCAAGGCTTGGACGTCGTGACTGGCATGCCTTCCATCCTGGAGACACAGCACGCAGGCCGCAACCTTGCACACCATGCAGTACATGCTGAGCGCCTCGTCGACGTGATCGGAGCACTTGGAATCCCGAGCGCCCTGCGAACGGGCGCGAAGGATTTTCTTGCCCTGCTGAGGCTCGAGCAGCGTGTGCTTGGCCAGGGGTCCGCGAGCCGGGTGACAGTTTTCACGACACGAGTCGCAGTAGAACACCTCACACTGGTCGCACATCACCGATGCCTCCCGCGGTCTATCGGCCTCGCACAGCTGACAGGCCACGGGCAGCCGCCGCGTCTCGCCGTACTTATCCACGATGTTCTGCAGGGCCCGGTTGCGGGACAGGTTGTGCGCGCCATTCTCGTCGAAGTACACGAGCTTGTGGCACTCGGGACAAGCGAGAGACAGCAGGGCGACGCCGCTGTGAAGCAGCGGCGGGAAGAGAACGCCCTGAAGATTCGGAGTTCCCACGTAAGAACTCGGTCGGCTGGTGCACACCACGCCGCTGTCCGTCTCGCTGAGCAGGCTCAGCTTGTCGCCATCGGGGTAATCAGCTGTGGTCCCGATCTCAGACGAAGAACCGACCAGGCCGCTGTTGCTGCCGTTGCCGCTGTCTTCCGAAGACGATGTCGAGTTTGCGACGTGAGCAGCTGTCGGCGCGTTTGCCGGCTGCTGCGCGTTCAACGCACAGTTGAGGCACAGCGAGTGCGCGCACGGAAGCAACACCGGATTGGAGTAGAAATGCTTGCACGCGGGACATTTGAGTTCCTCCTCCATGGCGGCAGAGGCCCATCACAAACGCATGCCGAAAGCGCGCTCGAAGAGAACTGAAGGAGCGGGCGGGAACGCACGCTCTCGCGGACAGATCGCACGCGGCGCGCCGGGACAGCAAGCGCAGTGCGCACGCGCGCGCGTCGTCACGTGACTGTTTTGTTCACGTGACTTTTTTGGGCGCATTCGATTCACTTATATATGTGTGCAACGAGTGTGGCGCGTTACGAGCATGACGCTCATCCAGGAAAGCTACAACTGACGTCTACTTTCACCTTTTAAAATAGTCACTCATAATGTAAGAACGCAACGCGCACTGACATGGCCGCGCCCGTTTTGCGGCTCTTGAAGCGTCAAGCGTCGTACGGGGTGTCTGTTTTGAACATTCACTCGCTGCGATCGCGAAGTTTATTGCGATCGGAATACATCGTTCGAAATTCGAGATGCATGTGTTTATACAGGTATGACAATGTGAACTACAACCACCGCAGAGCGCGCGATGGTCGCGTTTATGCGCTCGGCTTGCACCTGAGCGGCGATTAAGTCATTGCGTAACTGACAATCATTGCCCGATAAGTACTTAGAGGTGAAATAAAAAATTGTAAGGAGACTGGGTGATCGCGCACATGTTTGGCTGAAGACGCATGCGGACGAACACGATGTTATTTACGTGCGCAGTTCGAAGTTCTGCATTTCCGAGTTGGCGTAATCTGTGCCTTCGCGGAGTGCTGAACAGGGATGTTCGGTTTTGTTCACAACTTTCCAGCGACCCGGCGAAAGCTCAGCAAGAGTACGACGTAGTCATCGTCGGCGGCGGCATTGTCGGAGTGGCGACAGCGAGGGAACTCTCCTTGCGGCATCCGAAGCTCAAGCTGGCCATCGTGGAAAAAGAAAACAAACTTGGTGGGTGTTTTAAGTTCTCGTAAGCTGGGATGATATCCGCTTCGACGTGCAGTTGCGGGTCCATTTACTGTGTAATCGAAATGATGAACCAGTTTTCACGCGAACAATCTGTTTCGGTGATTATGTGTATTGGCTATAGCTTTTATCAGCCACTGTCTGAGTGGCACATACGTTCGAACGACCTCTGAATTTCAAGGAGTTTTACGCGACTTTACTGCATACAAAAAAATTGCCTTCACCCTTTTACCATTACTTTTGTTCAACTAGCACGAAACGGACCTTACTATTGATACATCCCAGATGGAAAATGGTTCTATTTCCAGCTAGATTATTGAACCGGAAATTTTCCAGCTTGAAATACTTCTATTTCGATAATTCAGCTCGAAGTGGGTGAATATCCACCGGCACTCTGTCAGTTTCAGGTAGAAACTCTGCCATGTTCTAGCTTGAGATTCATCGATTTGGAGCTGAGGAATATTTTCTGCTGAAGATATTCCCGTCGAAATGATCCAGCTGGCAATGGATGTTCAGGGATATTCATCAAAAGTTTAAAAGATTGTTACCTTGTGAGTGTAGGACTGCTTTGAAAATGGTTTCCTCGCTATTCGAACAGTATTCGATATTTATTTGTATTCGATCTGGTGTCATCACTACTTGATTTTTATTCAATTGAATTATAAGATTCACTATTCACACACCCCTACCAAAGAGTGCTAAAACATTTATTTTAACCTGAATGTTAAGTCCCACTTTGTGTACCATGGCTAATTACAGACACAGAATTAATGAGAACTAGTGTACTATGAAGCCAAGGTGAATATAGCAGAAATTTTTTGTAGTAATTACGATATAGATGTGAAAACAAGTTATAGAGGCACAAAAGGACAATTACCCTCTGGAAGGGAGCGAATCTGCAACTTTCGAATAACACGTCCCTTGCTCCACCAATTCAGCTACAGGTGGTGGTAGTTCCACCATTGACTCAGTTGGGTACATCTGTGCTCTTAAACCTGGGAGTCTTAGTCGGTGCCACTTGTAGCCATGGCGGAGAGTGTGGGACTCCCTTCTTTTACCCGTTGGTGTAACATAGAATGTGATCTTATTGCAAGCTGGCAGTTGTTCAATGATGCCTTACACCCTACCAGAATGCAAAGAGTTTGACAAATGAACAAGCAGAGTTTAACTGCTCGTTCTACCTCGTCACTGTGTTAACGAGAACGGACGGCCAAACATTTCATTCGACAAGTGCTGGTGTAGATTTGCCGGCACTGTTCTCAGCAATACAGCTCACTCTCTGCTGTGCTGTCTGTCAGCGAACATGAACAGGGGGCATCACTGATTCATCTGATTACGTGCTTAATTAACTCTTGCTATTATTTGATCACTACAGCTGCTCATCAGAGTGGACACAACAGTGGAGTCATCCATGCCGGCATTTATTACGCTCCCGGATCGCTGAAAGCAAAACTGTGCGTGCGAGGACTGGAGAAGTCGTACAAGTACTTTGATGAGCGCAACATACCCTACAAGAAATGTGGAAAGGTAAGGAAATATACCTTTTTTTTCTTGTTCGGTCATGTATCGGTGCAACATTTAAAATCAAAACCATTTCTCGAGGTTTCTGCAGTGTATTCTGTGCGTCCCCTCTTATAGGCATTCTAAGAATGGCTTTAAATGGCCACTGTTATGCGTGCAGATGTGCCTTTCCTTGTGGCATGGCTCAAGTGTGCACCACGATGTGAATCTACGCTAGAGAGTGATAAGAAGGCAATATCAAAGGAGCCGAATTAAGCCATCGTGTTCTGCTTTTGAAAGTGAAACTAAAGTGCCTTCAAGTTTTTCAGCAACACACCATTTCTTTTCGATTCAGCAGCACTTGCTAGTCGTGTAACGTAACGCCTCTCCATGCACGTATTTCTGTCAACCCATCGTTCTCCTTCGAGTCCACTCGCTAATATCCTCAGCTTCCCGCATCAAGCACAAATAACGTTGTCAGCTTCTGGTTCAAAACGGTGTCCTCGCCATCTGTTGCTCCTGCTGTAGTGAGAATCAGTGGGCAAAATTGGGATGGTGAGGGAAGACGCAATGCAAAATACATGTGATCACGCCCATTATGTAATCTCAATCAAGCCAAATGTCAAGATTTGCCTAGTGCTCCTGCTAGCCACCCTACTCCTGCTTCTGTGGGGGAGCATATAACAGCTGTGAATGCAAAAATAGAAAATCTGAAGTTATAACTCTCAAAAGAGCCAGTTGCAGAAGCAGAACTTGTGTGCACAAAAAAGTAAGGGAACAGGGGTAAATATAGAAGGTTGGCGCTGCTTAGCAAGTGTCGTACACATAGACGGATGTGCTTTAGCACGAGGCAGCCTGGAAAGAAAATCGGAAGAATCAGCCTTCCATTGTCTGTTGCTGACTCCTGTTACTGAAACTTCTCACACACAAGGTAGCGGATGTAAAACATTTCTTTGACAGCACGTGTTGTAATTCAGCTTTTGATTTATTGCCTTTTTGGCCCATACTGCACACATAAGTGTTATATAAATTGCTTTGACACCACTGGGGTTATTAATTTGGCATAGTGACAGAAAGGTGTTCTGACGTTCTTCACATTCAGCATTACAAACTCGCTTTTGTATATTAGCCACAGTTTTAAATACCGCTGAGTATGCTTTGGTTGTTTTGCACGTGCAATGTGCAACCTCCGTTTTTGCAGCTTATTGTGGCTGTTGAACCCGAGGAAATTCCACGACTGAACGCCTTGGAAGAGAGGGCCATCAAGAATGGAGTGAAAGACTTGAAAAGGTTGGATTCTAAAGAAATAAAGAGCGTGGAGCCAAACTGCACGGTATGTTGCTGACATAGAGTATGTAAGAGAGCGTAAATTTTAAAGTGCTCATTTTCTTTGCTTGGCACTATATTAATGCAAACTACCAGAAAATAATGCCTGTGAAAGTGCAGGGGTGCTGTTAATAACATCCCCTGTACATTACTTTCACTGGCATTATTGTCTGCTACTTCTCACTGACATTGAGTATGCCACTTGAAAATGTGCACCAGACTTGTTTGGTGTCATTTCATAGACGTTGTTATGAATTGTGTTAAAGTGAGCTCGAAATGTAATAAAATCATGTTGTGGCATAGCTCATATTGAATGTGTTAGTACTTCTGAGCAGGTTTTAGAACCACCTTATCAGACTTAAAGGACTCCTGACAGCAAAACTTTGTGTGCGACTTTTATTACTTTGATTTGTAGCTTTGTGTTAGGTGATCCAGGAAATAAATGGTAAATCATAGAGGGTATCATAAAGTGAATGCTGGGATTGTTAATTCTGATCAATATTATCGTGACTTTGAAAAGCTTTGTGTTAGGTGATCCAGGAAATAAATGGTAAATCATAGAGGGTATCATAAAATGAATGCTGGGATTGTTAATTCTGATCAATATTATCGTGACTTTGAAATGTTTCCCTAAAATCGTAAATGAGCGCGTCACCGCAGGGGCGCGTCTAAGATCAATCAATCAATCAATCAATCAATGAAGCTTTATTTTCATAAATAGATATATGCAATTACAGGGATTATTTGGACCGATAGCCTAAAGTGGCTAGTGGACGGTCCAATACAATGTGCAACAGAAAAAAGTGTTCAGGTCAGCTCTGAGGTAACAACATAAAAAAAACAATCATGTGATACAGATAACACAGTAATACATTTTTTCTTGCAGATATGCATACTTATTAGCTTGCAGCTAGTTTCTATACATAGGCACTTATTAAAAAAATACAATGAAAATCGAAGCACACACACATGCCTACATGTCTTGACTCCACAGAAAAAATGATTTACATGCCATGCTGAAATTACGTGCCGTTTTAATCTCTAGGGGGACCGTGTTCCATATTTTTGTTCCACTAAACTGTATCAGTCTTTCTCCGTAAACATTAAAACATTTGGGCAGATTGAAATTACCATTCGAAGCATGTCGCGTATTGCGTTTAGGAATTGAAAAAAGATCAGCAGGCAAAGGTGAATTTCTATTAATTATGTTATTTACTGAAAACAGCAATTTTGTAGTCACGCAACATAGGAACCGAGAGAATGCGTTGTGATTGGAAAACATTACTTACTGATTCACCTTGGCTTATGATTTTCAGTGTACGCTTTTGAAGTCGTTCAAGAGTTTTTAGATAACTGTTGTACGTCACACCCCACGATTCCAGACAGTAACCTATGTGACAATGACACAATGAAAAGTAGAGTGTGCGGAGTATAGCTTGTGGAAAATATTGGCGAGCTTTTATTAGAGAATAGCAGCCATAGGCTAGCTTTGCGCACACACTTTGTACTTGCTCATGCCAGTGTAAGTGTTCATCAAAAGTGACGCCTAAATATTTAAAACAAGGAACTTGTTGAATAGGAGTGTTGTTTATTGTTAAATTAAGATATTCAGCGTCAATATGTTTCCTACGAGAGTGAAACACCATATACTTTGTTTTAGTACAGTTAACAGTCAGCTGATTCCTGGCAAACCATTCCGAAATGTTCGATAAATCGGTCATCGCGTCATTTTGTAAATCTGCTAAGGAGTGTCCTGTGAAAACTAAAACAGTGTCGTCCGCGTACATCAGTGCCCTTGACCTCTGTAGGGATCGCGGGACATCATTAATATAAAGAGAGAACAATATAGGGCCCAAAACTGAACCCTGTGGCACCCCGCATTTAATATAACCGTAGGATGATTTGATGTCACCAATGACTACCTTTTGTTTGCGTGCCGATAGATAACTAGAAAAAAAATCAAGCGAGTTACCTTTTATCCCATAAGAATGCATTTTTTCCAGTAAAATGGAATGACTAATAGCATCAAATGCCTTTCGTATGTCTAAAAATACTGCTATTGCTATGTTGTTTTCATGTAGCGCGGAATTAATATATTGCGTAAGCATCGAAACAGCAGTTGAAGTGGACCTGTTTGCAACAAAGCCGTGTTGCTGGGGACAAAGTACATTCTGTTCACCCAGGAAGCGCCTTAATTGCGACGAAATTAGTTTTTCAAGCGCAGTGTTAATACTACTCAGAACAGATATTGGTCTGTAGCTGTCCGGAAGATTCCGATCACCAGATTTGTACACTGGTATTACTTTGGCGGTCTTAAGTATACTAGGATAAGTTTTAGAGGAAAATGCATGATTAAATATATGGCATAAGGGACCACACAATACATCAATATTCTCCTTTAAAATCCTTGATGATATGGCGTCATGGCCAGCTGCCTTGTTCCCTGGTAACTTATTAATTACTTGTCGGATGTCATCCTCAGTTACATCACATAAATCAAAATTATTGGTAACAGTACAGGGTGCATTTAAATTCTGCATATGAGTAGGGAACTTCCTCGCAAGGCTGAGACCAATATTAGTAAAGTAATCGTTAAAGTTGTCGGCCACCTCACGAGTTGGATTATCAGGTGTAATGCGTTCTTTGCTACCCATGCCAGTGACGTCTTTAACAATCTGCCATATTTTCTTCGTGTTACCATCATTTTTTTTCACTAGGTTGGTATAGTAGCACTTCTTGGATTTTCTTATCATTGCTACTGACTTGTTTCTGTAAAGCTTAAAATTTTGATGGTAGTATTCATTGCTCCTGTTATTTTTCCATTTGTCGATGATGTGCTGTTGATAGTTCAGTCTTCAAATCGGGCGCCCCGGGCACAGTGATGAATGAAACGATTGTGGGTGCTGTGCTATGATTAACACCTGCTAGGAACATGTCCCCTCAGAAAAAAAATTAGAGAATTCCTGAAACAAGCAGCTAGACGCACCTTGAGAAAAGCCTGACAACAGAGCGAGAGGGATGAGGCTGGGGCACCCCGGCCCGTGCTCCTCGCCCTCCCCCCCAAAAATTCAGCCTATGCCTCTAGAACGAGGAACGAGAGCCCTTTTTGGGTTCAAGTTATGGTATTGCGTGCACGCTGCAAATCTTCCGTGACATCACCGATACTCACTTTCTTTGTGGAAAGTAACATGGTGTCTCCGTTCAATGTCGCGAGCTGCTGGGAACACAAATGAGCTCTCACGCTTACTTTAAGACTCGGTTGAAATATCTTAAAGGGGACGTTCGCCACTAACAACCAACCAGGAGTGCGTACGCATACCGGGAAATCCTACAATGCGAACGCCCCGAGGTTTCAATTTTCGTGTCGGGTGGTGGTCTGTCAAGAGCCTTCTCTCCTTGGCATGCAGGGCTTGCAGGCACTCTGGTCTCCGCACACGGGTATCGTAGACTGGGGTGAGGTGACGCAGTCATACGGTCGGGACTTCCTAAGCCAAGGGGGAGACATCATCCTGAATTTCCCTGTCCGCGCAATCGAGACCGTGGCTGAGAGCCGGTCCAAGACGGGGGGCCTCACACATCCCGTGAGAGTGGTCAGCGACAAGAAGGTACTGTGGAGAGGGTCTGTGCAGAGTCAAATACATATATACATAAGAGATTGCTATTATTGGGCAAGCAACTGAATGCGCACAAGCCATTTGATACTTGGAAAACACTTGCTGACAGAATTAATCGCCCATATATCGTATCATACATACGTATCTGCCCGCATCGGCGATCATCATGACGTTGCTATTCCTACCACACCTACCATTTTTAAAACGAATTCATCGCCCGTACGTCAGCAAGTGTGAATCGCCTCCCCCGATCTGTCTTCAAGATTACTGATAATTCTAAAATTAAGGCTGCTGTGGTTAACCCTTTGCTCTCATAATGGTATGACTTTTCTAGGACTACAGCATTTTCATTTTTGAGTAGCCCTTTTGTTTTGTTGTGTTTTCCTCTTTGAACATGCCAATATTTTGACATGATATTACAATGATGCATTCTTTGGTTCATAAGCACGTGCTTGAGCTTTGAGCCTTAATTCATTCACGTTGATTCCTTGATGTAACGGATACTTTTACGCTTTGCATCCTTAATTGATTATTTTTTTTAACTGTGCACTGTTGTTATTGTTGGTTTCCTTCATTGCATCTATGTTACCGTCCAATTTTTAGCATATATTCAACTGATATATTAAAAAAGTAACACACTCCCTTCTGTAATGCCCTCGGGCCCTTTGGATACCGATGCAAATAAGTGAATAAAAATTAAAATTAGCCGATACACCGTATCACAGGAATCAATGTAATGTGAAACTAATAAAGAGCTGACCAATGACCAACATATTTATACTAAATTATGCAGACTGAGCCAAATGGCAACAGACATATACTGGACCAAATGCACACTTATACTGGGTCAAATAGCAGCTGTTCGACATATGCAAACACAAGCTATATTCACATAAAAATTGACAGGATGTGCATGTCACTGAAATTGAGCTGGCAAAGGGATAAAAAATACAAAGAGGAGTGTGAAGTCCCAATTTTCAACAAAGTTTGGGGAAACAATCGCTGCATGGGCAGTAGAGGAAAGCACAGAAAACGTAAAAAACAGATATTCGCACTGCAAATGTTGAATAAGCTTGAGATTTTTCTACTCGGTGATGGTAAAGGACCATTGGAGTGGACAGGCATGCAATGTCTTTTGAGAATTGCATAAGTGATGTGTGGCGCTCTATTGTAAGTTGCAGCTTTCCAGCCAAATTGCCGTCTTTTGCGGCAGTGACATTGTGTTTCCTTTCTAGCATTTGCCAGCATCTCGAGCGGTCAATTGAAGCGTGCATGGCCAAAATGCATCTTTGCGTAGATTTTTCGCAAAACCAGAATTTGCCTGATTCTCGATGTCGGCTGTACATGTTGTTGTGCAGAGGGCTCTTATACCACCACTAAAACAAGGCTGTATAACAACGGGCTGTAGCTGTGACAGTCTGCGCAGCGGCCGATGCGAGACAGCAGCTGCTGTTGTTGTTGGTCTACGCATTCGGTCTGCACAACCAACCATCCTCTGGAAACCCGTTTAACAGCTACACTTAAAAAAGGAATAATTACTAGAGGTGTACGAATATTCGAAATTCCAAATATTTTCGAATAGTATTTATTGTTCAATTTGATTTGCACCAAAATTTTATTATTCGAACTATTCTAACTTCCCATAGACAAATGCAGTCAACATCCAATGGGCAGTGGCTCCCATCATATTTTAAATATGCCTCACCCTATCACAATGTCGTACTGCGGCAAAGTCGCCTTTCAAGCTCTGCTACGGTTGCAAATGTGTTGACTCAAAAAAACACTGGTTCCAACACGGAGATTATAGATGTGGCAAAACTGGAGGCCCAATTAATACTGTTTCGTTCCTCAAGTTCAGGCATGAAGTTCGAAAAATTGGACGCCAAAAAGTTTTACCATTGGAAATTTCAGATGTTTTTGTATGTGACAATGTTCAGATGTTCTTATATGTACATACGATCGTTGAAATATGATATGTTTTATATATTGAAGTAGACTTGAAACTCTGGACTTAATCTAGTCCACCACATCACAGAAGTTGAAAGTCATACACAGAAGTTGAAAGAGGAGAAGAGGCTGAGGAAATAGCATATTTTCGTTTCACAGGTAAAGTGTTGTCGGCAATACCTTGGTTTACACCATGTTATGTACCTAACTACAATCCGGCCTTTGCATTGCCTCATTCTTGATTGGACAACTAGAGAACACCACCCGGGCAGTGCTTTATCAAACTAGCCAAAAGAAACACTTTCATGACACTATCTCATACGAACATGCTTAGGGATCCCTCTCCTACTTTTTTTCTGGAATTTTGCTTCGCAGTACTCGAAAATCATTAGAGAAATATCCAAAAAAATATTTTTTTCAATTCGCACTCACAATTCAATACTCGGATTCACTTTGCTCCCAAAATTTTGCCATTCTCCGAGCTCTAATAACTACCAGACTCTAGCAAGCTCTGTGATTACTTTGACTCTGTTACTGTGAACAGTATGCACAAGTGCCCAAGCACTTGTGTTTGGAGACTATCGCATGACCTTTACACAAACACCCCACACAAATCTTCTTTTCCCATACCTTGGTATTATGAGAGAACGTGCACAATCGGAAGACCTAGCTGCCATTTTCGTCAATGTGCAGCTTCTTTTCATGAGTTCATCACTCATGAAAGTATGATGCTACTTCTGATTTTTTTCCCGTGCTAAACTTTCTTGCATGCTGTTCATTGCTGTTTTTTTGTCATTTTTATAGTGATAGTGTGATTTTGTCTAGTGCATATGTACTGTATAGTTGAACCCAATTTATGTTAATGGCTACTTAAACTGTGTTCTTCTTTTGAATGATGTATCTCACCATCTAATATGCTGTTTATTACTGCTATAATTTAGCAGCCCTTGTATAGTTAATGTAGATAACATATGCATTGTCTTGTTCAACCCAACTTACGTATGTGCCTACATGAAATGTGTTTTTTTTATTATGTATTATTATTATGTATCATACCACCTTTCCTTCAACAGCCTCAGATGTGAGATTAGCAGTATCTTCGTATAAATAATAATAAATAAATATAAATATAAAGCATCATCCACACCTCTTTAGAGCCACCTTAATTCACAATCTATCAATCCATTGTGCGCCAGTTGCTGCAAATTAGTACAAACCACACATGTTTGCAAAACGTGTGGACGGTTCGATTACGAAGAACTCAACAGGGAAGTCAGAGGACTGAAATGAAGTGCCCTTTACCTGTCTAGAGTCTGTAAACTTTCGGTTTAGTACAGTCAACTTATCGAACCATGATATTCTATAAAAATAGAGGTGTTCTGGTAGAGTGGCTTTTTGGAATTGTTGCCATTACTACCACTGCAGCTGTCCCCCAGAAGCACAAGCTGCCTTATAAATATTAGTGGCCAACAGCTGTTGACTGATGAATTTTTTCGTACATTGTGCATGCGTAGTACTTTAAAGTAAATCAGAAAAAGTAGATATCGATAATGTTATATAGTCTAACCCCTTTATAAGAAACCCTGATGTAACAGACAAATGGGTATAAGAGACATCAGTGTGCCCACAGTGAAAAAGGGTTGATAAGAAAATTCATATATGGTACCCTGCTTATAAGAAGCACCTCATATAATGAACAAGAGTTGCTTTGCTTTTTGGTGCGTGCCTCTTATAAAGGGGTTTCAACTGTAATGACGCATTTTGCATGAAAATTCTGTTATAGCTGACTCAAAAAAAAAAGAGAGAGAGAGAAAGAAGAATGAGCACTATGAAAAGCGACTCATTTGGAGTGACACCTGTACGTATAGAAGATGCCCAAAATGGTCGTATGAGAAGATGCCCACTTAGAAAGATGCATTATCAAAGATGCAATTTGTTTTGAATTGAAACATGATTGTTTTGAAGTACAAACACACACGTGTTGTAATGCGATTACAGGCAGTCTTCTGTCGCTACATCGTCACCTGCGGCGGTCTCTACTCGGACAAACTGGCAGCATTCTCCGGCTGCGATCCAGAGCCCAAGATCGTTCCATTCCGTGGGGAGTACCTTCTTCTAAAGCCAGAAAAGGCAGACTTGGTGCGAGGAAACATCTACCCGGTGAGTTTGTTTTCGCAGCGAAAGCTGTCATGAGAACACTACAGGAGCCAGTTTGGTGGTGTAGTTGACTGCCACCACCTGTAACGAATATCACATACATTGAGAAAAAGTCTTTTCCGTGGCAGTCGAATATTCCACCGCAGAGCCACACCAATGCTTTAAACTCCTTCACACAGAGACCCTATGCGGGCATCACTATTGTATCGGTGGTAATTTACTCATGCATGCTGACAAATTCAAATATTTAGGAGTCAATCGTATGCGAAATTTGGCACAGCATACACATAGAAAGTGTGTGCTCGAAATCAAACCAGAGACTAGGTTTTTTAAGGCAACAATTACACCAAGCTATGCCACATATGAAAACTGGTGGCGTACAAAACTTTTGTTGGATCACTCCTAGGACATGCCTCAATCGTGTGGAGCCCTCATCAGGAGAACCTGAAAATAAAATTGGAAAAAGTTCAACGCCGTGCCGTCTGCTTCAGCACGAAAGCAAAAGAACCGGTTGAAAGCTTTTCTTAGGATACTTTACGGACAACTTAAAATTAACAAAGATGAGTACTTGAAAGTGCCAGGCAAACAAAGCAGTCAGGTCAATCATAATCTTGTTTTACTACCATACTTTGCTTGCAATAATGTTTTTTTTTTTCTTTTTTCCCAGCTGTGATTGAACTTTGGAATGCGTTGCCAGGCCTTGTGGTAAATGCAAGTGATGTTTGCCATAGAGAAAAATTCTTGCACGTGTATTTAAAGGATTACGCTGCCACCTATATACCTGTATGTTTGGTTCATTTGTTTATATTTGTACCCTCTCTGTAAGAACTCTCAACAAAGGGTTGACGCTATTATGAAATAATTGATATAGGGAAAAAAATCACTTTAACAAATGTCATATAGCATAGTAAAAGAGTAAAGTAACACCGTAGGTATAATAGTTTCTAAAGGAACTCTCAAATTCATTCAGTATGGTACATACACAAAGAAAACCACTGCCAGTAAGGCCCTCTATCTAGGAATTTCAAACCTGTCATTGTTAACTTCTGACAACCGGTTTCACAACCGCGACTCCACGGCACATTTATATCCTCACTTCACCACCGCTTCCTTATTTTCTTTCTATCCAAGGCATACCTGTTCCTTCTTCACTCACGCAATTTGTCACATCCCTCTGCCCCACTCTCTCACACCCGCATAACCAATGTTGGCCCTCCTCCTTCTTTGTTAGAATGTAGAAGAGGGTAGGAAGCGAAAAGACGCTAGCGCTAAAGAAATCGGTTCTGTTGTTGCCGTGTAGAAGACAAGTCTGCTTGTCGAAACGTGGACTCGACACAACTCCTGTTTACAGATTTTCATCGCAAACTTCCATCTTACTCTTCCCACATTTTTTTTGGAGTACGTAACACCGTGCGTCACGCTGTACAAGTTGTATAGAAAGTGGTTGGTTTAAAGCATCATGCCCATTGCAGAGCACTCGAACATATTTCTTCATTGTCACCAGTTGCACAATGAAAAAGTTCACATAATCATCACTTTTCAAAGATAGATTATGTATTGTGATAATGCAAGAAGTAAGAAGTATGCTCAAAGTGCTTGTCACCTGTGTGCCACAGATGACATTG
This sequence comes from Rhipicephalus annulatus, assembly GCA_013436015.1. Taxonomy (NCBI): domain Eukaryota; kingdom Metazoa; phylum Arthropoda; class Arachnida; order Ixodida; family Ixodidae; genus Rhipicephalus; species Rhipicephalus annulatus. Next base: position 568,978 of record WOVY01012744.1, on the reverse strand, counting down.
CCAATATGTAATCACATGCTGCAAATGAGTGCCCGAAAGATGCACTAAAGACAAATATTAAGTCACCCCCTGAGCTACTGCACTGTCTTGTTGAGACTTCTGCAAAAACAGGTACATATGATTGTTCAAGAAACACAGAGAATGTGTGCCTGTCTGTGGCATTCCATGTGAGGTCTGCAATAAGCAGCTGAGCTGTGGTTGCTGAGACCTACGCAGCATGTGTGGGGCTCCTGCATCAATTGCACCAAGTCACCCTATTCTGAATCGAGCTGTGTAAAAACTGAGTTTTGTACAACTTTTTCCTAAATTTAGTCAATCGAAGTTTTTCCTCAGGCAACAGTGGTTGCAAATACACCGCTGATTTATGCAGCACGCACCGGGGGGCGCTAATGGAGTACCTGCACAGAATCATGGAGTACTTAATGGAGTACCTGCACAAGTTTGGTTAAGCCCATGCACTAACGAGAAAGTGTATGACATATTACCAGCTGCATCGAGTGTGAAAAATGGTGGTGGTCTTTGGTTACATAATCATTGCATCACCTGGTTAGCCACCCAGTGGAATGGAATAAACGCGCATTCAGGATGTGCAGCAGATTGTGGGGTCTCGACGAGGCGAAGGAGCGCCAGGCCACGCTCTTTGAGTGAACGGACACAGAAGACACGGTCGGTACAAACCAACAAACACATACACATTTATGCAAATAATTTTAGAAGGACGATATCATCCACCGAATCGATACATCAATTGTAATTAACACGCTATCATACAAACAACATAACACAGTAACACACCAAACACAATAACATACCCCAGGTGTTGTCGCAAACGCTTGACTTACCACGTGGGCACCCCCCCCGGCGCGCAGGCCCGCGGTGCCACGCGCCGAGGACCCACACTAGAGACAAGCGTTCGCGGCAGCCACCACGCGCAGAAGAGGCTCGCTCAACTCTCGCCCGCCACCAAGGCCTGCCTTCCGCCAGGTGTCACCGCCGGCGCTACCACTCTACTCTATGCGAACACAACGCCATCTCTAGCCAGGTGGTCGTCGCCCGAAATGCGGCCTTTGGGCGAGACACGTGCGCCACACGGCGCAAACTACTTTACAGGGGGTGTCAGCACCCCCACAAGATGAAGGATATGAATTGCTCAGCGAAACCATGCTACATGTCTTATCACTGAACACAACTACTGATGCTATTAAATGTGTTGTTTACTAATGTAGTCAATAGGTGATTATCATGCGGAGGAGTGGCAGCAAAAGATAGACAGGATTGAGAGGGGGATTTCTCTGTTTTGTGACGTGAATGCTGCGTTGCCATGGTGTGCTAGAACAAATCATAGGTGTTGATCTGCTTTTTCATTTAATTTTCATTTTTGTAGTAGTGTTGATTTTGGCAATTTTGAGGGATTGCATTAGATTAGGCTACCTTGAAGACTTGAATTGCACCAGCAGCACATCTACTAGATTTTGCAGTCTATTTCATGCCTCTCATGCTCAATACATAAGTTTCTATTGCTGTTGTGTAGCGTTTTTGTCCTGATTATTACTGAAACTTGTACTGCCATCACAGTTTCATACAGTGACAGATTGATCGAATTTCTTTCGCTTGCCAGGAACATGAAATTTTCAACAAAAATTTTGCCTTTGCATGTAAGCTTCTCTCTTAGCATTCGTTTTTGTTCATAGCAAATCTTTCACAATTTACATATATTTTAGGATGGGGTGGCACCCATGGAAAGGTTACTTTCTCTGCTACAAAACTGAGTTTGCTTCTTCAAAGTTGCTTCAAAACAGGCACATATATTGGAGCTCCCAGCTTTGCTCTAGAATGTTGGAGCTTTCTTGTACTACTACTACACATACCGCAAATATTTCCATCGTATCTACAGCACACACATTAAAGAACTAAAAAAAAAAGAAACACTGCATTACCACTTTTCATTCCGCAACTGGCCTCCTCGAAAATGGCTACTTGATTATCAAGGCACACTCCTAAAGTCCAAATGTAGTCTTCAGGCATTTGTACACAGAGATGCCTCTGCCATCAGAGAGAAGCTGCTTTTCCCAGTGTTTGAGCTCCATGCAAGTTCTGTATGGAACTTGTAAGCTTGGAAATCTTTTGTTTTGACTTCGTTGGGGACCTGATGTTGCACTGAAAGAATGCACATCACGCTTATGTGCGCTGCTTTAAACTCCTTCCCGCTCTTGCTGAACAACGAATGTGTCTGGATGGGGCCATTCCCGATGTAAAGTTCAGCTTTCGTTCTGCTGCACGTATGAGAAAACAAAGCGCTGCATTGAATTCCTAATATCCACCACTCTCTCTGAACCCGTAGTTAGTATGTGTAAATTGAAATAAGAACTCCTTAAGTATGTGTCTTGTAACACAATGAATGGTCCATTTACATTTTCAGTTGATTCACTTGCCCAAAATGTCTTTGGTGTTAGATTTCATATGCTTTGATAGAAGGTACAGGGAAGTATTAATTGTGCTTGATTTGTTTTCTTTTTACTTTCAGGTTCCAGACCCACGTTTTCCTTTCCTCGGCGTGCACTACACGCCTAGGATGGACGGCAGCGTCCTTCTTGGGCCAAATGCCGTGCTCGCGTTCCGAAGAGAGGGCTATGGCTACTTCGACATCAACGTGCCCGAGCTTGTGGACGCCGTGGCGTTCAGGTTAGTGCCAGACAGATTACTCAGTACCCAACTAACACACAAGCCTATGGCATGGTTGCAAAATTTTCATAGAATGCAAAATGAAGAGGGGGTAACAGTGCCAACTTGCAACCAATTTTATTTTTCAACTTGTGGGAACTTTGCCATTCAAGAAATAGCAAGAAAAAACAATCTTACTTGACTGGTGGCCCCATCTGTCCTCAACACATGTCACCACTCTATGCCACAGTTATGGCTGCTTGCTTTCTGGGATGTCGGGTTTTCATCATATAATGACTGACAATCAAATTACGCTTCATAAATGTAATTCTTCTTCCCCTTATTGCACTCTTTGACTGGGATATCCTCAGCGGTCGCGAGCACATGAAATGCATCAACCCGAATCATCCACTAAAACACGGAAACCCTCCGCATGAAATTCTCCTAGAAGCTCTGCATAAACTCGTCATGTAAACCAGTTTTGGCAAAAATTCTTTCTTCCACTCTGCTCGTTTATGTCAAAACCTTGGTCGCCATGGGACAGCATGACCGAGGTCAGCCGCACAGCAACATAAATGACTCGTGCTGCTCATTTCATTTTCACCCAAATATGCGCCTTAGCAACAGAGAGAGTAGGAGCGATTCACTGCGAGTCACTTCGAAATGACCCGTGGAACACGCAAACTCGCTATCGATTGACTATAGTAGCTAGAAAGGTTTTCCCAGTGCCTTGCCAAGCGGCGGCGGAGAAACCAAATGCTATGCACCGTGACGCGGCGCTGTCTGTTGCTGGCGAGGGGCGGGGGAGGTTAACGATGGGCTACAGCTGGTGGCAGTGAAACTGCGTCCCTGTCGCAAAACTGCTTCCCGAAACACTCATTTCAACCATAGATATTATCACTAATTATCTTCACGGCAAGGATAGAAGGAAATAAATATAACTTTTACTAACCATATAACCTTTTACAGATGCACAAACTAATAGTTCGACGTATCATTGTCCCCCGCACACAATTTAACTGTCTTCTCAAGACATCTTCCTCAAAATGCAATTTTACCTGTGCTTTCTGCCCCCCCTCCCCCCCAATCAAGGTGGATGTTTCAGCTGACAAAGGCTGGAATGGTCAACTAGTAACTGCCAGACTGACGAAGTACCAACAAGAAAAAAAACTATGCAACAGAGGACACACCTATTTTTCTTTTTTTTTCTACTTGAAGCTGTCAGTACCAATTGTTAATTTGGGAAGTGTACCCGCTTTATTGGGCTTTTCTACGCACGCAGAAAGCAGCCGCTAAAAAGTTCCTTGAAAATCAGCGTGTCGATTGCTTTAAAAGGATGACCTTATTGAAGAAAAGAAGTTATGTCAGCGCGTGTCATCATGGCCCTGGGCGTGAGCGATTAAATGCAATCGCTCTCCCACATTGCCATGCCTGTGTGCACCAGTGACACTGCTGTGTAATGTTAGACAGAGTCAGAGTATGGAGCTCGGTGCTGGCATGTAGTGGCACCTTGTGGCAGGAACCTCACGTGACCCAAACACTGCTCTTCATTTATGTTAACTATTGGCGATTAACGTGCTATCTATTGTTCTTTGTCAAAGAGCAACCATTGGCAACTGCGAAGACAAAAAGTACAGGCCTCTGTAAGAAGAGAGGAAGCATAAAAAAAACGGCGACTTAACAATTCGCTTTTAAGCTCCCTTTGCTGTGTACATTTGCAAAATTTGGCTGAGCATATGCAGAAGCCTCTTGTTTCCTCAGGATGTGCGTTTTCACCAAAGCTGAGGTGGGGTTCGTGAGCTTTTTAACATTGCCTTTTCTTTTTGTCACTTGTTCTGGTTATCTTGTAGTTAGCCACACATTCACTCATTGTGCTTCTTTTTCTTTCCATTCGGAAGGGGTTTCCGCAAGCTGGTCGGTCGGAACATGTCCTACGCCTGGAAGGAGCTCTATCGAGGCGTGTACATCCGAGCTCAGGTGAAACAGCTCCAGAAGTACATCCCACAGCTCCAGTTCTCAGATGTCTCACGGTATGTAGCCCTTAGTATTGATGTGCGCTAGTATCGCCAAATTATTTCGCTTTCTTTTTGTACTATTGTCGCATTGAGTATACATCACTCACAGACACAAAAAAAAACTAAAGTTCCACAAAGTGAAACCTTAGAGAAAAGCGGGGCCTTGGTTGCCCCTTTGGTGTTTTTCTATGTTTTGCCACAATTTTCGGTGTTTTGTTTGTGTGTTTTGATGTTTTATATCTGTGTTGCTACGGTTGATGGTGGCATTTCTGTCCTGCTGTGGTACTTGAGTGCGTTGCTTTGGTGGACCTGCACTTTCTTTTCTCAAACCTTGTCGTTGGCGGCTTCCCTCCGAGGTCGCTTGGCCTGCGCTTCCCGCCCTCAAAATTTCGGAACTTGTTGCTCGGCGTTGCCGCTGCCACTCACGTGCCAGATTCCACTGCCAGATGGTCTGTGCATAGTCTACTTTCCGATGCACTTCTCGATTGGTTTGTGCTTCGTGCCTCCCCCAGGGTGCTGGTCGTGTGATCTGCGGTGTGCATCTGATTCGATTTTTCTCCTCGCCTCTTCTCTTCTGGTCGTGTGACCTGACTCCTCCTGTGTGGCGCCAGATGGCGGAGTGTCAATCTAAAACAACTTCGTTGTTAAAATAGTATGTACTGACACGAAATTTAGATATCTGATTGATTGATTGATATGTGGGGTTTAACGTCCCAAAACCACCATATGATTATGAGAGACGCCGTAGTGGAGGGCTCCGGAAATTTCAACCAACTGGGGTTCTTTAACGTGCACCCAAATCTGAGCACATGGGCTTACAACATTTCCGCCTCCACCGGAAATGCAGCCGCCACAGCCGCTATTTGATTCCGCGACCTGCGGGTCAGCGGCCTAGTACCTTAACCACTAGACCACCACAGCGGGGTGAAATTCAAATATCTGAGACCTGTTACCCGGAATAAAAATTACGGGTGTCATAAATTCTAGGAACACAGTCTCAGTGCTTGGGAATGCACTCAACACATTTTTAATATCGCTACCTGAAAAAAATGCACATTTAGTTTCGGAGTAGAGGGGGCAGCTTTGCAGTGACCTGTGAACGCAAGTGTTATGTCATGAAAGAGACTGCAACTCGCGAAATACTAGCAGCAGCCTCGTCATTTGCTGTCAGTCGCACTTGTTTCACGTAAACAATGACAAGTGAATTGCCTTCCAGGGGCTCTGATAGCGATTTCTGCAATTCAGGCTGCATGCTGGATGCAGACGTCGCAAACCCAGTGAACTGTGCTGACACGTCATAATAATCTCCACTGCAGTGGTCCTGGCTTGGTGAAGCTGGGGGACGAAAACTTTAAAATCGAAGTAAAATGTTTTAGATGTTTTTTCTGGTTCTATTGCATGGAGAGCGCTGGTAGTGCATATCATGGGCATAACAAATTGTCTTTTTTCGAATTCCTCAAAGTTGTGCCAGTACTCCTTCAAAAACAAATGCGATTTCTTTTGCTCTCTCCCTCTCTCTTTTTTTTTTATTCTGTAGAGGTAGCTAGCCTACTTAGTAGCACACTGGGCTCCCACTGACTCTATTCTACCTGATTTGATTCTTTTGCTAATCTGATCATGATTTAAGGTCGCAGCTGGTTCCAAAGCACTTCTATGGGACCAGGCGTTCATCGCATTAGCCCTGCGGGTTGCCTTTTCCAGACAATTTGAACCTGACGTCGTTTGTTATAACAGAAGTGGTTCCTACAGTAGCAGGGTTCGCTTTAGTGTCATTTCGGGAACAGTCCGCGGGTCATCTAGATTTCAACAACGAAACAGTTGTGAACCAACTCTTCCAAAGTTCCATCACCTGCTCAGGAGAAAATTTTCTTCATGTGAAAGCGTTAAAGAGCCCCTGTTGCGGAAATTTCTTTGTAGGCAATGGTGTTTCCGACGTTAGTTTTGAGCGAAAAGTTGGTGTCCGTAAGCTAAAAATTGCAATGGATGCATTGAACTCGGTCCTTCTGCGTGTCAATCGGGTGTTTTACTGCAAAGCTGCGCCAATGCTTGAAATTGTTTCATAAGAAGACCATGCATGTTACGCAGTGCAAGGAGTCATGTTAACGCATGTAATGTTGTGTGACAGAAGCACATTATCACATTAGGCATCACACCGTGTGAGTCGCGCAACAGATATGCAGTCTGGAGGCCGACGCTTTCCACAGTGCTCAGGCTTAATTATCACTTTCACTGGTTATCGTTGCTTCTCTAAAGGATGATTTATGGTGTAGTGAACATTTGCAGCTGTGCCTGAAGTAGGTATTTTAAGTGAGCTTGAATGACCAATGTTACGCTCGTATACATTTCTTTCCTCAAGGCACAGTTGAGGTGACCACGGAGGAGCGAAGCTTAGCTATTGAATGAGGAGGCAATGTGAGAGGGCATCGATTATGTTATCACATTCTACTCTCAAAGGCCAAGTTCAAGCACTCTCCATCCTCTTGAAAATCATCCGACGCGGAACTCAAACCGTATTTTCGACAAACTACATTTGCAGCCTGTCTGGTCAGGGTAGGTGCTGCCAGCGTCAGATGATGGCGACCACTGGTGGTCACCGAATGTGTGTGATTGATTGATATGTGGGGTTTAACGTCCCAAAACCACTATATGATTATGAGAGACGCCGTAGTGGAGGGCTCCGGAAATTTAGATCACCTGGGGTTCTTTAACGTGCACCCAAATCTGAACACACGGGCCTACAACATTTCCGCCTCCATCGGAAATGCAGCCGCCGCAGCCGGGATTCGAACCCGCGACCTGCGGGTCAGCAGCCGAGTACCTTAGCCACTAGACCACCGCGGCGGGGCACGGAATGTGTTTATGTAGAGCACAAGAGTAACAGCATTCCACCTTTAGCCTAACTACGAATGCATATTGAAAGGCTAAATTATTCATCTTGTTAAAAATACGCTAAAGAGAAAAATGGAGTTTTCTCGTATTAGTGAATTATCTTTTCACAATACAAAAAGTATCACACCTGCTGTAAGAACATGCTTGGCAGGTGAAAAAAAATGTGCAAAAATAAAATGCAAGTGGCGACAGCCATCTTCAAGTTGCCGTGCCAGTCGCCTCGAGGCCCCTAGATTTGGATAGTGTCTACATGGGTCTACATTGTTCCTAGTTGGCGAAGATTAAGTGCATCGTTAACACAACAAGTTATGGAAAATTTCTTTGAGCCAATGCGGCGAAATTACGAAAATCACTTTGAAATCCATGACATCAGGTATTTTTTTTTTATGGAAATCGAAGCTTTTGGCATTGAGTTTCTCATCTGCTATTAAAGCTTAAAATAACAGAAAGCTGAGATAGTTGGTACATATTTATTCCTAAAAAAAAAAAAACGGGGAGTGCAAACACGCACAAGAAAAAAGTCAGAATGACTACTATTAAACCAATGACGGTGAAATTCATGACACTAGAGTTTTCTTAGTATGATTTATCAGTCTTAACTAAGTTGTTGCTTCAGTTTACGTACAGTTGATGGAAGTGTAGCTATGTTGTGTCCTGTTATTTTTCCTCGTCCAATTTGTGCTCTACAAACATGTTGGTTCCTTTAAGTTAGTGGCAACAAGGCATGTCACGAGGTTTTGGCATACTTGTGGTACTCCGTAGCGACAAAGAATTACTTAAAGTGATGATGACGGGCGTTAAGTGAAAAAAACTTGTTCTCGCAAGATTTGTTCATTTTCGTCGTTATCGTATCACAGGAGTCTGAGAAATGCTTTGTTTTCATTGCCAAGAGAAAATCGAGTGTGCAATCGAGTGTTCTGCTGGCATTGCAATGTCATTTTTACATTGATTTTCTTCCCTAATTATGCATGATGTCAATGCAAGTTTGATTCTGAAGTTTGCTTATATAAGGCTGCTTTTGCTGCCAATCGAGTCAGCATTGTACTTGATATTCTCTTTTTTCTCTTCAAGTTAATCAAATCGGCTTGATAACCCGGCTTACTTCACTCAAATTAGCGAAGCTCGATTGCATGTGGCTGTAATAACTTCTTTTGTAAATTATCATAGCGACAAGGTAGAAGTTCAGATGAAGTAGGAGCCTTGAAGACAATAAAATCCTTGAGCACGAAGTGTCGCAGAAGCTAATGTTTCAAGAAGTGACCTTGCTCTCTTTGCACCCATGGCCATCTGGAACTTGCTCAGAACGTTGTCGAAACATTGCTGCAACGCTGGCTTTGGCCACACCTTCTGTTCAGCAATATCGATCTCTACATGGTTGTTGTTACACAGGAATACATTGTTTCAGTCGCCACATTCTTTTCAGTTTGGGGTTTGACAGAACTCTGCATGGCGAGGAAAAAGACCCATCAATAAATGCAATAGGCACAGTGACTAGTCCATTTTTGGCCTGAAATTCATCATAGATGTTGTACATTGCACACGACTAATCAGAAAGTCTCTAATTGGACTGGAAAGTCTGTGACTGCAAAATAGCTGTAGCTCGTTCTTAAAGAGTGCTTATTTGAGGACAACTTTTGAGAGCATTGAGCATTGTGTGGCACTGAAGTTTGACTTATAACAATCGTGCATCGTTGCAGGGGTCCCTCTGGTGTGAGAGCTCAAGCCCTGGACCGCGAGGGGCACCTAGTCGACGACTTTGTCTTTGACAGCGGCGAAGGCGAACTTGCCAAACGCACTTTACACGTTCGGAACGCCCCTTCACCAGCCGCCACATCATCACTCGCCATTGCTGAAATGATTGCGGACAAAGTGCAAGAGACATTCCAACTCTGACGAGTTCATCGACACCAATGCCGTGAGAGTCTGGGACACTTCATATCATCTGCTGTCTACTGATTCCTCAGGTGGTATTCTAGGCTTGTGCGAATATTTGAACACTTATAATATTCAAACTAATAGTGCAGTATTTGCTTCGATTCTAATTTAAATTGTTGAAAATTTCAGAGTATTCGAAATAATAAATAGGTGTACATTAATCCTCATGCGATTTTTTTTTTTGTAAAGTTGATTTTGCTGCAGTGGAGGGGTGCTAGGCCGTAAAAGCACCTAATTCGGTGTATGAAAGTTTGCATGCAATCTTTTGTAGATGTGGTTTCACTGCAGTAAAAGGGTGCTAAGCCGTGAAAACATATCCAAAAAAATTTGGACTGTCGTGAAACCCTACTTCAAGGTAATGAACATGTTTCCTTCTCATTGATTATTCTTGTTCTAACTTTTAAAAGCTTTTTATACCGGCTGATATGCCTCAAGTATAGTAAATTTGAAAACGTAACATACGTTACAAGTTATCACATGCATTCTACTGAAAGCCGAATTCTGCTGCTATTTGAAGTTGTTTCCACATTGAAAAAGAAATGAATAGCAATGGCATAGACCATGTTTCAATTCTTAAAAATTATTGTGCGCTTTAGTTAGGTCATGACAAATATGCCCATTTTGGTTTATAATATCTGATCTATACTATTTGAATACGATTAGAAATTGTTCAACCAAAATCTCTATTTGCTTCGAATTCACTTTGAACCTAAAATTCACTGTTCGTATAAGCCTATGATATTTACATTAAGTTCTGACAAGAACCATGCAATCTAGTCTCGTCTTGAAGCAGCCCAACCGACAGCGCCGAGTAAAAGGTCAAAATGCGATGATCGCTATTTTGCAGCCATGGAAGTGTAAGCAGATGTGAATATCACCGACTGCGAGGCGTTTCGACATAGTGACAGCAAAGCATGTGAACATCGATGAGCGTGATTTGCTGTGGACATTGGTGCGCAACTCTTATAGTCACCAATGCAAACGTAAGGGACTGTGAGAGTGGCTTCCCCTTGGCTTAGAGACGCGATTGGTCAGGCCATTGCTGCCAGTTGTAGCAGTGAGTGCCGCTTCGACAGCACACTCTAAGCAACCTTAGACTGCAGGATGGCAGATAATTGCACTAGTTCAGGGGCCCCAAATGCATCAACTCTCAGCTCGTAGTCACAATATTTAGTCCCTCAATCGGCCAGAAAAGTGAATAAGCGAAGAGCGAGACAGTGGGGGAAAGGGGGGAGAAGAACAAAGTTTCATATTTAATTTATTGTTGCCATTTTGAAGGAGCCTTTTCCTATGCTCATGTAAGGGTCACTTCTAAAAGGGACTCAGCGTCAGGCTTCAAGAAGCATATTGATCTGCACAATGACTAAAATCTAGACGCTGATTCTTAAAGGGGCCCTGATACACTTTTTGAAATAACCATGGAATGGGTTCACTAAAAGAGCTTATTGCCTCACGAATTCAATGCCGCAAAAATTTTAAGAGTCCGTCCAGTACGAGCAGAGTTACAAAGATTTGTCGCACGCTGCAATCGCATTCTCTCTTCTCTCGTCCCGACGAGAGTGTTGGAAGCTAAGAAGGGAGAGATGGCACAAGCAAAAAAAAATACATCATGAGCACATCGTGACCGTGAGCACTTTTTCTTTTTTTTCGAAAATGTAGCTTCTTCAGTGTGATCCTGTGCGCACGCATGGGCAAGTTGCCTCCCGTGGTGATTTCTGTGATGACCGAGTGCGCCGTGTTCAAATCAGCCCATTTGTTGGGAGAAGAGAAATAAAATTTTAGCTCACTTTGATAATTTATCGTGAGTTCGAAGCCGTGAGCTATGCTAAAATATTTGGTTCGCGTGTTCTCGGGAACCTCGACTACCTATCGGCAGCATTTTCTGACAACGGTCAAAAGATGTTGCAGGGCCCCTTCAAGCATAGACTTCTTGCGCGGTCGTGTTTCAGCGCAAGGTACCTGCGCGAACTGCCTCATGAAAAACATGCTTAAAACCGGTCATATTTGCGAAGAGTATGCACACAAAGCGTTATTATAATGGACAAGAAAAAAATGAAGCGAGCACCATTTAGCATGCTCTTGATCAACCAGAAAGTCGTAAAGGAATTATGGGACGAAGAATGGCATGTGTTGGCTGCGAATCATACGCGTCCCATGTTTGAGACCCCAGCACTAGTTGATATTGATTTGTAGTTTCTTGAAGCGCAGACACGGGCAAGAGCGACGAGCGAGATGCGGTGACGCTGTGATTGATTGCTATTTTTGCAGCGCTGTATTTCTGGTAATGTTGCTGTAGTACACAAGTTATCATGATGAAAATTACAGCCCAAGATTTACTTTTTTTTCTACCTAATATATTTTATGTGTCCTATTTTGCATATTTTGATGTATTTTTTTCGTATGTAGTCTCATGATGCTTTAATAGTGCTGAAAGTCTGTCGAGATCATAAATTGGCTTTATCTAAGCACAGTGTAGTCCGGTATCAGCAGTAAAGATAGAGAGGTGCTGATGAAGCAAAGGCAGAGGGATTAACTTGAATTGAAACTTCAAAACTGCCAATTGAACTAATAAGTAATAGCAATAAATGGGTAAATAAATGATTTAGTTACCAATAAAAGGGAAAGAGCAGTTGTCACGAAAGTCAGTATCACAGCAAGCTAATGTGGAGATCTCAATGTGCTGTCGTGGTCACTCTTTCCTTGTGATTTTATGCTGGCCTTATGAACACTCCTCACAGGGTTAGATTTTTTTGTTGTGGTTGTTGTTACTTGTTGTTGAAGAGAACTTAATGACAGTTCTCTGCCTAGTGTTCTCTTCCTAGTGTACTCTTCCTTGTGTAGTTTACAAAGGTTGTGATGCACATACAGCATAGACTTGTCACATGAGCAGGAACAAATGATGTCGGTCATTGTCCTCAAGCAGCAAAACCATCCTTCCATGTTTCTTAAAAATAAAGCACCATTTTTCTTGCCTCTCTGTATGATCAATTTCATTGAAGGTGTCCATGAGGAAGAACGCTGCCTTTTGGCACCAAAGATTATCAAAGGACCAGACTGAGACGTGGATTGGTTCGTTGTACTTCGATATTGAATGACAGCGCACCAACACCCTGAGAAAGAAGAGAAGAACAACGAAGATGCAGCTGTGACTTGCAACTGAATTTTTAACTGTTTTGTAGTTTAAGGGACGGCCCTGTTATCGCCCCGTCTCTTATTGGAGTCGCACACATTTGGTCTTGCTTTGATGTCGTGCACATTTGGCACAAAAGCCAAGCAAGCTGCAGGTTCTGAACGTCAGCACATATGTGCCTATGAACGCTAGTGATGCCTGACTGGTAACACCACTATGGCATTGCTTCCTCGGCTTAAGTTCAACCACATCCGCTGCGCCCTTCATACTTGTGCGATTGTCGAATAAACAAAAAAATATTGCACACATCTGAGGCGCAATATCAACATTCGTACTAGAGAAGGCTTACATAAGTAATTCTAAGGACCATAGTAGTGTTTATCGTAGTGTTTATCACGCTACGCTGATAATGCAACGCTAAGCACCAAATGAATATCATTCTACCTACTCTAACACGGTAATGGCACCCACCCATCGTCTTGCATTCTACATGTTATGGCCTCCGAGACGGGGGCGCACAGCCCGGGCTTGCTATACGAGAGGTCATCCTTTCATTTTTCAAAGTAACTACCAAGTGACGCTCATGTCTCACACCGTAGCATAGGTACCTAGATCCTTAACACCGTAAAGTACCTCGATGCACTCGTTCGCATCTGTTGCACACTTTGTGGCACTGCCTCCAGATTCCCATGCATCAATTTTTTGTGCAGAACATCACATGAACACTTTGTTTACTCTCTCAAGGCACAAGGCTATCATCTTTCGATGACATTTACAGTGAAACATGCATATATGGGGCCAATGTTTTTCTTTCTTGAGTGTTCATATACACATATACATATACGGTGAATAACGGCGGCGGTGACGGCAAAATACCAGCTGAGACTGTCCATATAATTGCTATCACAATAAAATGAAGGGGCTTCTAGGCCAAAAGAGTGCTGCCGAAAGGGCATAAATGTTCAATGTCCGGCTGATTACATGTAAGAACGTTACGTATAAACACAAAATTATCACTTAGATGGTCCAAGTGAAATTGAGTTGGAGGAGTACTGACAAGAATATCAAACATTGTGGGCATTTGTTTCCTACCTCTTCGACTACCATAAAAACCACGTTGCGCGAGCGTGATGGAGGCAGTATAATTTGGAATGCAGTTGTTAATTTAAAATAAACGCGTCCCTTAGTTTTTCGAGTCTATTAGCCGCGAATGATGTGTAGTGCGCACACACTCGTTGACGATTATAATGCCACGCGGGGACAATGGGAAGAGGGAGCGAAACGGATGATGGTGATTATGATAATGCACAGGTAAGGAGGAAGTACATAACTAATGCCCACAATATTTTGGGATTGTTGCTTTAATTTAGAACACTATTTTCGAGAACCAGTGTTCCAAATTATTGCGACAAGTGAGAATTCTTGTATATAATTGCTGCTGCTGTAATTGTTCTGGGAGGTGGGACCAGTCAATCTGCCTATATTTAGCTTTTATCCCACCATCCTAGCTTTCTTAACATGTTTTGTATTTATTTGGCAGTAAAGCTAACTTGTTTCGTGCGTATGTAAGTGGTGTGAGCGTGCGTGGGACCGGGAGGGGGGGGGGGGGGACGTGTAACGTGGTGGCAGCCTGCAGCACCCTGATGTACAACAGGTTTCAGAAGACCTTCTCCAATCGGAGAAATGAAGGCAAGCGAAGCTCGATGCGGGCGTGTTTCCTGGCTTTCTTTTAACGCTGCATATTGTTGTGCTAGCGTGTGACACCGCCCTGCCCTCAAAACGCGTCTTCTATCCCTGCACAGGGTCGCCCATCGGTTCCACAGGTTCAGAACCAAGTCTCGCTTGTTGGATTCCGCGCTGAACGGTTTTGTCTTCCGCGAACTCCTGGTGCCCTGTAGCTTTCGCTCAGCGCTGTCCCGTCCTCAGTCTCCTTCGACCGTGTCCCAATCTTTTTTTTGTTCTCAACTTTCTCTCACTATCCCTTGTGATCCCTCCTTATCCCGTTCCCTTGTGAGCTACTGCTCAGGTGTCGCGCTTAGCTGCAGACAGTTTCGGGGCTGACTTTTATCTCCATTTCTGCTATTCAAAAAAAAAAAACTCCTCCTTTCCCCTAACTCGCAAGCAACTATCCAGCCTAGAGGATTTCGCCACAAGCAGTCCCCTAAACATCTATGACCGAGAACCACACGTCTTGCGCATTGTCCGTGCAGCTACATTGCTGCCGCAGGAATGTAACGTCGTTCGCAGAATTGCGAAGCCCGACGCTGTTCAGTTCGTTCTTTCAGCTATCTTTCGCTTTTCCGGAAGAGCTACGAAAGCCGATGGCGATTTTGACCTCCAAACTGACGTTCGAAGGCCGGAGGCCTTCCGCAGCATGAAAAAATCGGCGGCGTAAGGCCTCTGCCGCAAAAATTTTGCATATTATGTTGCATTGTTTTTTTAAAAAACGATCTTTTTGGGGTACCTTCGACGCGAAAATTTTGGTCTGTCTGTCTGTATGTTTGTCTGTTTGTCCACCCTTAACAGTACCTTAAACGGCACCAAAGTGACCACACGATACTCCAAACGGCCGACCACATCCGCAGCGCCCACCAATATTGCTCAAGGTTCAGCGTTCATACTTGTGCGGTTGTCAATTAAAAAGCAAATATTGCACAAATCTGAGGCACCGCAACAATGCGTCAATATTATGGATGTGTATTGTTTTTTACTTGAAAAAGCATACATAAGTAATATTAAGGACCATAACTTTTATAACGCTGCGCTGTCCATGCAACGCTTGCAAGAAACAGCAAGTGTTTCCAACGCTTTGCTAAAACGACACGGTGATGCCACCTACCCGTCGCCTTACGTTCTACACCTTATCACCCCAGAGACGGGCGCGCACGGCGTGCGCCACGTTTTCCAGGATAACTGCTAGATAGCGCTCATGTCTCACTTGTGACGTGACTTGTTGCGCTCGTTCACCTCCGCTGCAAGCTCGGGGCACTCTAACGCAGCGCCTTCAGAATACCATTCACCAATTTCCTTGCGCAGAACATCAAATAAACTCTCCCCAGACTCCTTTGACGACATTTGCGGTGTAACATGCAGATACAGGGCCAATTTTTTTTTCGTTGCAGCAAGTGGCCAAATCGCAGTTTCGCAGTGTCGAGGTAGGCGAACATCCTCAACGGTTTCGTGGGTACGCAAAGCCGCGTTCAGATCAGCACCCCGTACGAAGGCTTTCAAGGTGTTACTATGGTTCCCTCTGGTATGCCGTAAATACGGGCGATTCCTTGAAAACGCACTGGCCGCGAAAAGGCGTCAGACTTTATACTCACGCGCAACTTCGCAAAGACGGTGCCCCCCTCCGTCCGTTGAAAAAGCTTGCTAGAAGAGGAGACGCGCTCGCATGGGCGGTCGCATATCGATGGAGCCGAAACGATATACCCTGCGATGTCAGTGCACTTAAAGAACACCGGACAGTAGAAACCTCCGAAGCCCTCCACTGTACATGCGTCTTTTATAATTATATCTTAATTTTTGGACGTAAAACCCCACAAGGATCATGGCACCCAACACTAACCCCCGTATTCACAAACGCTCATCCACTCGACTTTCACGTGTGGCAGCTTGGGCTAGTTGCACGGAGGAAGGAAAAAGGTGGGCTAGTTGGTATAGCATGACGATAGTGATAGCGCGAGAACAAAACGACGACACAGTGTCGTCGTTTTGTTCTCGCGCTATCACTATCGTCGACTTTCACCTTTCACCTGACTGAGTTGAACAGTTCGCCGCCGCTCGGCTGAAAATGACGCTGCGCTACTCAAGAATCACAGCAGATTATTGCTGATATGCAGTGACTTGTCGTGACTAGAGATGGCGCTTCCATCGGCCATCTCAAGTGAAGGTGGAGCGTCGAGTGAAGGGACGTTCTAGAATACGGGGGTAACTCGTGATGAGGGTCATCCGAAACTGGAATCATGCGAACCCAGTTGGTCATGCGAAACTAGTTGGTCATGCGAAACTAAAATCCGCTTCGATTCAGTAAAGCGCACCCTCAAAATTAAAATAAAGCTCATTTCACTACCGTGGGGCTGTCACACACAAAAAAATGAGGTCAAATTTTCACTCTCGAATTTCGCACCCTAATATCTCCACACGACGTCATGGATTTCAGTGTCTTTTTCTTGTTTCTTACTTTGTCCACATGGACCTGTTGAACTTTCCTGAAACTTGGTATCGTATGTCTTTACGGTTCCCTCGGAGGACAGCTTACGATACAACTCGGATCTGCGTAAGCTGTGGCACACGTCGTTGAAATCTATGACGTCACTACAGCTGTTGCAGAAACTCCAAGGTAGTGATAGTTATAACCACGGAGTGGTTATAACCAACGCCTCCTCTAAGAAGGTGCCTGCCGCATGAGAAAAAAAAAAAAAAACAACTGCCACACTCTTTCCCTCCTTCATTTTGAAAATGTTCTCGGTTGCTAGCGTCACTTGTGGCAGACGGTGCAACAACGCAACACTTTGCATAGCCTCCGAAACAGTAGCAAGCGTGGTATTCTTGGCATCGCGTAAGGGTACTTGACACGTACGAAATGAATCGTGTTCTGATTAGTGTCCTTTTAAAAATCAAGTTGGTATCAATGCTGGGAGGCTGGGCGTTTCGAGTGCAGATGCGTGACGCGTACTGCAAAATTCATTTTATTTTTGTTTTAGGCCAGGTATGGGCAACTATATTTTGAGGCGGAGCGCCGATTTGCACGAAGCCGGCACAGCGAGAGCCGCAAGTATAGTGTACTAGAATAGTGTACTAGAATATTCTAGTACACTATACCGCAAGGCAAATCTGGAGACGAGGGGGAGGGGGGTGAGGATGAGGGGCTGTTGCAAGGAAGAAAAAACGGCGAATTGACAATAATGAGGTACAAAACTTGAATATACATAATCAATATTTTCAGCATGCACGTCCCAAGGCTGCAATTCTCGAACACAAGTTACTAGCATTGGCGTGAGCTGCGTTCACTTTCCGGGAGGGGGCGCTGCGGTGAACCGCAGCGCCCCCTTTCCTACTACATCAATGTATGAAGCTGACTTGCCCCTCTTGTCGCTGTTCCCCCTCAAAGGTGACTAGGAGGAGCGGCTGCCGAGGCAGGGATTTGATCCCGTCACCTGCAGATCAGAAGTCGAGTATCGTACCATAAAGTGTTTAACGACTTATTGAAGCGAAACGTGCCCATTGCTGTGCGGCGCCGCGTCAAAATCATGCGCCCTGACGCGCTGCAATGGGTTCGTGTGGTCAGGCCTTCAGCAATACTTCAGCAAACGTAAGAATTGACTTCGTGGCAGCGTCGGCGTCAACACTAGTGATGCAAGAATCGCTATCACGTGACGATGTCAGAATAATGACAGTTCACCAAAATATGTGACGTCCTCACCACGTCACACACACAACGTCACCACATGACATCATCATCGCTTGGGTCAACGGTGGGTCGATCACAGAGGAATTGCAAAGCAGGGACGTTGCCAGAGATATTTTGCTTTTTTTTTTAGGTGGGTGGGTGGGGGTCATCTGCACTTTATGTAGAGTAGTGTGCGCATTTTTATGAGTGCGTGTTTATTACGCTAGCAAAATTTAAAAATTTCGAGGAGGTCTGAACCCTCCAACCCCCCCCCCCCCCCCCCCACGTTTTTTTTGGCTACATCACTGGTGCAAAACAAGACGAAGCTCGGAAAGCATGCAGTGCCTCCGATCCCGGAATCGCGTTTCCCTAAAGGAACCACGTTACTCTCAAAATCATATCGTGGTTTTGAGACATTAGAACTCAACAATTAATATTGGGCTAATTATAATGAAATCAGCGTCTCAAATGGTGTGTTATAAGGGCACGGAGCGATTTTCTTGTTTTGATATATGTACATTTGTGAATTCAAGGAAGTCTTTTAACCTCAGACCTGATTACAGTATATGTTAGGTCAAGTATGGGTAGCACGAAAAAAAAAAGTATTTTTCTTTTTGTTGTTCAACAGCGGCGTACAATGGAAAATTGTCTTCATTAGGAACGGGCATCGTGAGTCTCTGTTGACAAGCTTAAATCGACCACGTCTACGCAAGTACCGTCCACCGCTGTAGAACAGTGACTAGGGTGCTCGGCTTCTCATCCAAAGGTCGCGGGTTCGACCCCGACCACGGCGGTCGCATTTCGATGGCAGTCATGGCTGAGGTCCGTGTGCAGTGTGATATCATCGTGTGGTGAAGAAAAATTTCGGAGCCGTCCACCACAGCGTCTCTGCTAATCATATGGTTGTTTTGGGACGTAAAACCCCAGATACTAACATAGAAGTTAGAGTAAGTAGAAGCTAAAAGAGATATTTCAGAGAGCAAGAAAAAAAAAAGATGTACTGATGGTTAATTGTTCTTGCGAATAAACACAAAACAGCAAAACGGTGACAGCATTTAGCGTACGATCAAAGTCATTTCAACAATACTTTCTGAAACAACAGTTTAAATGGAAAGTCAATGAGCACGCTCGGTTCAGCTATCACCAAGCTACAAAAGACCCAAAATGTTTTGGAATATTTCTCAAAGTAATCGATGATTCAACTAATTAAGTATCGAGCTTCCTTGCTCACTACTGAATTGTGGGAAGGTTTTATCGGACAGTTCAAGCAGTTGGTTGGAGGCTTTGATTTCTCTTATTTCATTCATTGCCCTTTAAAGGTACGAATGTGTTACATAGGGGGGGGGGGGGGAAGGGGGGCAAACACACGTTTCAAAACAGTCCCATAAAAGTAATCGGTAACAAATCAAACAAAAGAAAGAGAACAGACAAACGTACAATATGGTAGTACAATGAGAACTTAACAACACGCTAGGTAGGTTCTTATTGTTAGAGCAAATGATGGGCTTGTTCATGTCGAAATTTTCCCCAATCTGAGCAGGAAGCAATGACGTTATGAAGCGTATTCCACGAGGTCAGATGCAGGAAAAATTGCGCTAAAATAGAAAAGACACCACAAAGAAGGAACACTTAAACAGATCGGAACACTTAAACAGAAGGAACACTTAAACAGGTCAGATGTGTGTGGAAAAAAGGTTTTGTCGCTGCGGTCAATCGCTTTCTCTCTTGTGATTCTTATGTGCGAGTGGCCCGCACTAAGTTATGTCGGCAGACTATACGAGGCGCGGCGGCATGTGGCGGCACCCCGTGGCGAAAATCTCATCTAACCCAAGTGTTGCTCTCCATTTACGTGGGCTGTTTGGTGGGTGTTCTCCGTGCTAACGAGTAGCGTGCTAGTTGCTGTGCGACTCTAAACGGCGCGCACTAGCAGCTCCGAAAATAGTTAACGTAGTCCTCCGTATGATAACAGGGCGCCTCAGAAAATCACAACATCGCTCTTCGATTCTAAAATCTCCACCAGTGACACCAAGCCTGGCCGTGCCCCTCCCGCACAATCCGAAACGTTATTTTTCGACATGGCATACAGAGCGAAACATGACCATTGTAAGGAGGCGCGCTCCTAAAAATAAAAAAAGTGCCCACCCCCCTTCCCCCGAAAAAACTTCCGGCTACGCTAGGCCCCCGTGTGAACTGTTAAGTATGTCTTGAAAGCAGTTTCTTCGAAGCCCTGGGGTCACGGCTTCTTTGAAGGCACACTAAAGAGAGAAATGATGTTTCCACCATCATGAAAATTACTCTTTCACCATTCCAAAATCAGCAATATTGTCTCAAGAATGCGCTTGGTCAGTGAGAAAGCATGAAAAAAAAAGAAAAAAAAATGATCGAGGGTGCCGCACCAAGCGTCGTGGTGTTATACATTTTGACAACGTCTGCCTGGTCATACGTAATTCCCAGTCAATCAAAATGAAGCACACTGTCCTCCTAAGGGGCCAGATACTCGACATACCAAGTTTTAGAAAATTTGTCCAGCCAATATTGCTAAAGTAGAAAATATTCACTTTGAAATTTGTCCTTTTTGGGGGGGGGGGGGGGGGAATTATACTTCGACCATGTATTTCTCATCTATTACTCGAAGTAACGACATTTCAGCTCTCACTGTCAGTGGCGTCGATCGGGAACATTTTCAAAGAGGTTATTGCATCTTGATGTCATATTTCAATAAGTATGCGTTTTATATGTAATCATATCGTAAGTGAAATCGCACTTTTGCCCCGCCGCGGTGGTCTAGTGGCTAAGGTACTCGGCTGCTGACCCGCAGGTCGCGGGTTCAGATTCCGGCTGCGGCGGCTGCATTTTCAATGGAGGCGGAAATGCTGTAGGCCCGTGTGCTCAGATTTGGGTGCACGTTAAAGGACCCCAGGTGGTCGAAATTTCCGGAGCCCTCCACTACGGCGTCTCTCATAATAATATAGTGGTTTTGGGACGTTAAATTCCAAATACGTGAGCGTAGCAAAAGTAAACTGCACGTGTTGAAAAAAGTATACAATAAACATTCACAACAATCTCCTCAAGATGGGAAGTAAAGTCAGCTTTGCCGCAATACAAATCGTTATGCGAGGAAGCATAGTAGAAATCCGAAGGGCTGCTTTCACGGGTCCTATATAGTGTGCATCCAATAGACAAGACCTTTTTTTTTCCTTTTAATGATAGTTTTCGCGGACCCTCAAAAATAGCTTCGTGGACACCCTGGAGTCCACGGACCCGCATTGGAGAACCAGTGCTGTAGCATGCATAGCTAACACGCTTTAGGTAATATACCGTTCGGGTTAAACCATCTAATGAAAATACTAGCATTTCTTTTATTGTTTTTGTTGTGCTTATAACGCATAAGGAAACAGCTTTTTTTTTCAGCTGCAGCTCCAAACATGTATGTTCAACCTCTTGAGATTCGCCCCTGTAATCTTTCCTGAAAAGCGTGTTCATATTCACCAACGTTTTTTTTTTTTTCGTGGCACAATTATACACACACAAACGTATTCATACTTCATTGTCAATGTCTTCCACCAAATCATCGACACGAATAAATAATGGTAAATTATCGGGGATTTTTTCACTTTACCCTCCAATGGGCCAGCATAATAAACACGGAGATAATAAACATATTCTGCAAGTGGGGAGTCACCTGCAACATTTCGGAAACACGACGTCAACAGTGCGTTTTTAAAACGAAAACACAGTTTCCAATTTTATATTTCGTTTCAACTCATTGGATGTGGTATAGATTGCGGAGTTGAGTTTACGGAGAGCGCGCTGTGCATAATGGTCAAACATTTCAAATATTATATTGGAGAGGTAAATCTCAAGAGGACAAACGTGCAAGGTGTGACCCCCCCCCCCCCCTCCTTCAGCCTGAATACAAAGTGTGTCAAGACCCCCCAGACACCCCCCCCCCTTGCCTCCTTAAAAAAATTAGGCTAATGTTCAGGGCACTAATCAAGAACAGTAACCGATTGATGATTCCTATTTAGTGTCTTTACCGCGAAGTTACTCGTTCGGTTTACGACGTGTCTCGACATGTCCAGACGAGCAGCTCCCCTAAGCGCCGAGCAAAAGCGCAATAAAAAGATAATGAAAAAAAAGAACGTAGGAAAAAAAAAACATCAGGGATTGCATACACTGTAGTTAAAGTGGCAACGTTGATACACAAAATCACTTGAGACGCGTGAAAGAGTGTATTATTATCTGCTTAACCACGAGATAGAATATGATGGCCATCGAAGGGTTGGTTATCGCAATATCTTACGATAAAGAATTCGGCGATGAAGCAGTGTAAACTGTACGCACTATACACACACTGCGTTTGTTTTAACAGACTCACGGCGTGTGTTAATCGGCATGACGGAAACATCCTGTCACAGCGTATACTATCATAACAGTTTAGGAATTGTTATTTTTATGATCGCGCATGCAAAGCTGTACAGTGAGTACATAGATATGGGAGACAGCGCCACGAGTGCATACAGACAACAACATTTGTTCGCTCGCGTCATAAAAAAAAAAAACTTCGCGAAAACAAAGATTCCACACACAAAGAAAGAAATGAAACCGTCCGCGTTAACAGCAATAATTTTGGTTTCAAGCGTCAAAACTATGATATGATGATGATGCGGCACGCCGTTGTGGAGGGCTCAGGAAATTTCTATAATCTGGTATTATTTATTGCGCACACGCTGATATATGTCATTTCACCATTGTGGAAATGCGACCGCCACAGCCGATATCGAACACGCTACATCAGGGTAAGCAGCAGAGAACCACTGCGCCACCGACGCCGGCAGTGCAGGGTTCCCAAACTCAACTGCTTCGTCGAAATCTTGTCGGAATCACCGGAATCACGGACCCACGCTGTGTGAGATGGCTAGTTACGATTGATGGAGCTATTTCTGAGACGTTTTATTGGATGGACCACAGAAAAAAACACAGTAACCAGATGGACTACACAAGGAACACACAGAGAAGATGGACTGCAGAAGAAAGATAGTAACCAGATGGACTACGGAAGAAACACAGTAACCAGATGGGCCACACAAAAACACTCTAAGAAGATGGACTCCAGAAGAAAGATAGTAACCAGATGGACCACAGAAAAACACAGTAACAAGATGGACCACAGAAGAAACACAGTAAGATGGACTGCAGAAGAAAGATAGTAACCAGATGGACCACAGAAAAACACAGTAACAAGATAGACCACAGAAGAAACACAGTAAGATGGACTGCAGAAGAAAGATAGTAACCAGATAGACCACACAAAAAACACAGTAACAAGATGGACCACAGAAGAAACACAGTAAGAAGATGGACTTCAGAAGAAAGATAGTAACCAGATGGTCCACAGGAGAAACGCAGTAACGAGATAGACCACAGAAGAAACACAGGTGTCCCGCCGCTAAGGTCGAAGCACGCGCTTTCAGCTCCCAATCACGGCAGCCGTAATTTGTTGGGTTTGAGATGCAAGAACACCAGTACACTTTGATTTAGAAGTATTGAACGGTGCATACACGAGACGAAGAACAGAAAATACGAGGACTGAAGGGGGGTGCATTCACATTGTGAAAGGGAACGGGCATCCAAAACAGGCAGTCACTTCTTCGTGACCAGCATGATTTCTCTATAAAGTTGGTTGACAATCGTGGAAGCTGCTCACACGGGACCTGACTGCGTCTGATCGAGCCGTGTAGCTTATTGTTACTGCACATAAAACATATCCGTAATTACGTTGCACCCCCCTCTGAGCGCCTATGGGGCTGCCGCTGTTTGCTTTTCTTCGTACCGTGTTAGCGCCGTTAATTCATTCCTTCTATCACGCACGTACCAACGAGCCCGCCTACAGCCACCCGAGAACAGAACGACGACACGGAGACAAGAAGGGCACGAAGTACACGAGTGCTAACTTAGCGCTTGTGTCCTTCGTGTCCTTCTTATCTCTGTGTCGTCGTACTGTTCCCGCGCTATAACTATCGTCATGTCATACCAACTAGCCCAAGCTGCCACACTTCAGCCACCCGTTCAGAATGATTCGTGTTCATTTAAAAGAAGGTCAAAATAAATACCAAGTACCCCACTACTGCGCGTGTCACGTTAAACTAGGTCAAATTATTTTCGTGAAGTTATGGTTCGAGGTTAGAAAACGTGGTCAGAAAAAAAAAAGGCACTCGCAGGGCTGCGTGAAACGGTGCCACTCTGCTGCTTTTCCCAAGAACCGTTTAAAGAGGTAAGAACTGTTTAACCAGTCCAGTAGCCTCTGGTATGCGGACCAAGCTCGCAAACTCTCTGCAATGGACGGGAACGACAATGTAGCTGCTTAAAACGTGGGCGCCAGCAGGAGGAGGAATATGAGTTGTGAAAGGGGCACTTGGCTTCACCCAAGCTAAAACAGCGCTCTCCTCTTCCCCGAACAGTGATTCATCCCGGGTTTGTACCAACCGAGACCAACTTCTGCTGACACTCAGTTGTGGAGATCTCAACTTCAGTGGCACTTGTTGCAAATTTTTTCGGACGAACGCACACTCCAGTTCCGCTGAAGTTCTTCAAAGCTGGGTCCCTTGCTTTTTTCTGACTTCGCTCCCCTTCAGCTCTCTCGAAGTCGCCCACCTTTCCTCTCCTCATCTCTCGTCTCATTTCCTTTCTATCCTCGCTTAGAACAGCTAAGCAATGCGAAGCAGAAGAAAAGTTTCTCTGGCTGCCATCAATCATGCGCCTTCCCCGTTATTTACAGTGAATTTTGTGGGTTCGTAATGTCATTTGTCTGCTGTCACACGGAGAAAAAAACTAGAGCTATTCGATGTAAACGACATTCTTGGTCGAATCTATTCCCGAAACACACTCACATTCGATTTAGGACCAAATGCGTTGTCTGGACGCCATGGGGGCTCCCTAAAAAGGGAGACGGCTGTTGACTTATGTCTAGGTAACTTTTGTCATATTTAAATACCTTACTATTTACTAGATTAAATTGCGTCTGAATTGACGTCGTAATAGCACGTGCGACAGTTTTCCGAACAAAGCTATTCTTCAACCACAGCGGCTGGACGCCGGTCTGGTCCTGCCATGTTTCATTTGGGCTCACTTGTTCTTGCCTGTATCCCGGGTGTTCACGGCCTGATTGCGCGTGTTTTAATGACTAAGGTGGTGACTACGCGAATTAGCTGCCACCGTCTCATTTCTGCAGCTGGAGTGGAAGTCCTACTCAGAGATTATAGTTTTCGAATAGCTCTTTACTTTACTTCGTTTGTGTCGTGGAGCTGTAGCAAATTGCGTGAAACGGCTGTTTTTATATTCTAAAAGGTCCTTTTTAGTGATAAAAAATATTTTTGGGGCCTTGATCGATCCTCGTTTTTCCCAAAGCCACGGCTCAGAAGAGCTGAAATCACGGTCGTCGTCTTAAAATTGGATTTGTTTTCGTCGTGTGACCGAACGCTGGTTAAATACCATTAATTTCACCGGATTTCATTATCTGCAAATGACATCAGATTAGCCGTGTGAAAGGGATACCCTCACTTCCCCGCAACCTGTTAGTTACGGGATGCAGGTGGTGTCACGGCCGGGATAAGTGGGAAATCGAGCGCGTAATCTAGCCCTGCCGTGGTGACGTGCATCACGAGCTGCGAAGGTTTGTTCGCCCCACCCGTTACCTTGTCCAGGGAAGAACGTCGTCTCGCCCCCCCCCCTCCCTCTCCACTGACCTCACACTAAGCATTTGTAATCAGCGCTTGCGTTTTGTTCTCGGTAAATATGTAGTTTTGGTTGTACAAACTTCAACGCTATTCCTGCAGAGGCTGCTCAAGTTGACCCGTCGTAATCAACCTGTTAAACACTGATTGCACAGCGATGGTAGACATTGTGTTGGGTCCCCAAAGTTAATCAGCGTGAAAGACGGAGACGCAAGAAAAAAAACACGCTTGCAGGGGAAGAATGCTTAACTACCAACGCTGTGTTGCCCCCCTCCCCTCCCTTCAAGGTCAACTGCAAACAAGTTATGCACATCCCCCTCGTTCAGCACAATCCTATGGCCAACAATGAAAGGGGGTTGCATGCACAGTCCCTTGTTACAGAAAAGTTTCGTATCTGTGTCTTTACTTTCCTTCCTGTTCCTTCCTTCCTTCGCATCTCTCACTCTTTCTTTTTGTCCCTCGCAAGGCTTGGCTCCGCCTTCTTCAGAAGGCAGTATTTCAAGCCAACCGCATCCCTACACCCGTCGCACAGCAGTTTTCTGTTCAGAGGGTAACGCCAACTTGCCAAGGTGAGTTCAAGCATACTGCTTTAGTTTAATTCAGTCTTCTACGCTGCAAGGTTGAGTATATGGACCAAGCCGCAGTGCTAGTGAACTTACATGTTCTGTATTCGGGGCTAGGATTACGAGCTCGTCTTTGGCTTGGCCTTCTCTTTCGCGGTTCTCTCTGGGGTCCAGTGATCGTTTCTGTGTGGCTCAACTTCTCGTGGTTAACGCTACATAGCGGGCGGTTTCGAGTGGTTCGTAGAATGCGCATTTTGTCTTCTGGTAATGTTAGGGTTGAAGGGACTCTCGCGCTATGTGAACTAGAAGCGTTTGAGAGCTAGCTTTTCCTGTTGTATTTTCGGACACGCTTGATAAAGACGCAGTTAAGCAGGCAGGAAACTTACAAACTTCAATGTGTTCTACTCTTCATCGAGCGCGTCCAAGAATGCAGTAGGCTATTCCATCTAGATTTTTGTAAACACCTGACTCATCAGCGCATCTCATTAGTTTATTTTTGTATGTGCTTACTTTCATTCGCGCTTTTCGTATACTGCACATTACTTCCTAATGGTCTGGGGGCCTGCACAGTGACTGTGGAATGACTCCGTATCCACGTAGCACAGTGTATGATTTGTTTCATTTTGCGTGGGCTCCCATTTATCACTGCCATTTTTTTTTCATGTCACAAGATACTTCTTTTCATTTGTTTCTTTTTGGCCAGTCAATATTTAGTGGGCCCTGCACAAATAATCATGGCAAATCCCATGAAATTATGCATTCGCAGATGTTTCGAGTCCCAATCTTATTCCTGGCGCTGTCGGTGGGCCTGATGGCCGTTGGCAGCGTCGCTACGCCCTTCGACTACATCTCGTCGGGTTTCCGAAGCCTAGCCGAATACAAGCTGGCCACCACGGCCAGGCTGGCGTCGTACCTCACGGGAGACCGCGCCGTCAAGGCCACCGTTGACCTGAAGGTGCGTGAATGACTCAACTCTCTCATGTAGTTTGGTACAGTCATGAAATAGGTGAGCGAAACATGCACTGACTTGTGAGTGCGTGCCTGTCCTCAGTCTACAATGTTTCTGTCTCTGCTGTGTTGTTTCGCTCAATGATTTCACAAAGGGTGGCACCACTGGCAAAACGTTATGTCTTCTACCTCTAGTTGTTGCCTGTCTTCTCATATTGTGACGACGGCAATTTCGTCCATCTCTCACATCTTAATCACCCACGTGTTCCCCGCTTTGTATTCCGCTCTGCTAGGTTGCCGCTGCTCCAGAAGAAACTACTGAAGAGGCCGCGATCGGGGCACCAGTCGTTGCCAGACCCCTTGAGGTTGTCCACCACGATGAGGAGTCCCCGGCCAAACAGCACTTGACCATAACGACGCTATCCGACGAAGAATTGAACAATTTCAAGAAGCAGTTCACTACAGGCTACGCTGCTCTTAACTACGCCGACCAGCTGCAGAAGACTCACCGGGCCGGCGCGGCTTCGACAAAACCGCAGTACTTCACTCAGCCCATCATCCTGCCCTTGGAAGACTACAAGGGCTACGTCAACGGTGGCCAAACCGGCGGTGAGTTGATGCGCGTCGCCCTGTTGGCGCAGGACATCCCCAAGCCTTTCTTCCCGTCGCAAGGCCTTTCCGGAGCACAGCAGGAACAGGCGCAGCTGAACGTAGACGAGAACGGATCAGTGCCGACGCTCCCACAAGACCAGCAGCAAGGCCACATCTTTCCCTACAGCAGCTGGCAGGGGGATGGCACGTACCCGCAGTCTTCGTACCAACTTCCAGCGGCTGCCACGGACGCTGACACCCAATCCTTGGACAGCCACGACGATATCACCGTCGAGGTGAACTCCACAGGTCCGATCAGGCACGATGAAATTGTGATTCCCGGAAGCCAATTTCCGGAGCAAACCTTCGAAGGCACGTCCGATGCCGAGCCCGCACTCGAGGGTGCCACCGTCGTCGCGACTCCTTCGCCGGAGACGGCCGTTCCCGACCAAGAGTCCAGACAGCGTCGTGACGTCGCCGATGGAGAGGAGGAAGCGGACGATGACCAGACAAGGTTCCCCGTTCCAGGAACGAACCTCACCATCCAGGGTGCGGACGTCGAGACCTACTTCCGCTACTTGAAGAAGCACGATGCCTCGGAGTGCTTGGCCAAGATCTTCTGCCTCATGGCGGCGCGTCCAGCCGCGTTCGGTACAAACGGCACTATGATGACAGATTTCTTCACGTAAGTTCTCCTTTTAAGTACGAAAGTTTTCCTGTGCTGCATTTGACTGCCATGCAGGCACCGGGGCCGTAGAATCGAACCCGGGGCCTCTTGCTTAGCGCATGTACAGTACAGCCGTTAGGCCTCAACAGCAGGTGTCAATAGAACGGTAAATGACCACCTAATCAAGAGCGGTGAAGGCGCTTTCTGGAACTTTTGATATCGGTAGGCTCGTCAGCCATTGCAGATTTGTTGGTCTATTTAACCTTCCTAACCTTAATTCATGTCTTCTTTTTCTTGTCTTAGAGATGTTGACATTACGGTTACCTTACATGCAGCTCCTACAAGCCCATGCCCGGCCACACATCGATCGCCTTCTACAAGGAAGCGTCTCTCGCCGGAAGCCAAGGAGGAGACTGCCACGACCTCTTCGACAAGTGCACCATGAGCGTGGAGGAGATGAAGGCAGCCTTCAACCACGACGTCGGTCTATAAGGCGCGCACTTTCAGGTCATTTGTACATACAGCTTTGTCCCCTAGCTCACTCGAATACTTAGGCTGTGTTCCAAAACTGACCGTAGACGGCTAAATAGACGCTCAATGTGAGTAACATGATGTAAGCCAGAAAATACAACAGTTTCATTTGTTTATTTTATCTTTCTCTTCTCAACGAGATGTGCCACCTTGTTTCGCAGAAGCTGTCCAGGCGTGTTCCATTTTGCGGACAGCACGGGCTCGGTGCTGTCTTCTAAGCTGTCTGCGTAGACTGTCTACGATGTTGTCGAAGAATTGGAACACAGCCTTAAGTACAGACATCGTTCGTTATTTAACTAGACATATGATATGACCGCCTATTGTAAATAAGCATATTTGTGTCCCTCGAGATGTGCAATCAATATATGGCTGGATTGGCTCTGCAATTCAGCATTGTGGTGGCACTGACGCCACACAATGCTTTAGGACAACGGCAATAAATGAGGTTAGAAAGTGCAAATAAATAAACGCGAAAGATACCGAAGGCAACAAGAGGTGCCATAGAGATGGTTTCAATATTGCAAGTGCTGTGCCCCCAAAAAAACTTCCGTTCACCTCATTTACCAGCTCGTAACGCCGAAACTGAAAGGACGTTTTCACGTGTCTTAAGGGTAATGAAAGTCCCTTATTACTTTTTCAAATAAAAAGAACGTATGTTCAAGGCAATATTCTGCAGTTTTTTATGTAGCTCAAAAGAACTTTTATTCGAATATATTTTGCCAAATGAGGGAAGGGAAGTAGAAAATCAGCGGGCTATTATCTAACGCTCTTCTCACCCCCCCCCCCCTCCAGATGCTATTCAGGCCCATCGGTGGACAAAGCCGGATGTGATCAAGGGTGTGTGTTTGTAAACAGTTAAAGCGTCCTATATGTTCTTTTCGAAGGTTATATTAATTGGCAAATTCAGAGAACAGGCGAACCAAATCGCACCATTCTACTTGAAACACAACTGTGGTTAGCGCAATTTGAATAGGCCTGGTGTTTACTTTCGAGTTTCGTTGCAATGATGCGTTGAGCGTGCATGTCTTGTCGAGTAACAGCAGAGTGCCTGATAGCCAATATTGGGGCGTACGAGGCGTGAGATGCCTGCGCTTCTCTCCGAAGAGCTCTATTTGGGAGAGTGTGAGTGTCGGCGACATTGGTTACTGTGCCCTTTTGTCAACATTGAGCATGAACGGGTACAAATTATTTTTCGGCCGACGTGGTGCTAATCATCAGGTCAGAGTTAATGCGCTTGCTGCCTTAATTGCCCTTTTGAACTGTGTTCGCCACTTTGGTATCTCATGCAATGGTAATTCTACCACCAAGTTAATGTATACTATGTCAACCTCGGAAAGGAGCAGCGCTTCGAGATAGGTAATAGTGCACTTGAAGTTGTAAAAGACTATGTCTACTTAGGGCAGGTAATAACCGCAGAGCCGAACCACGAGATTGAAGTAACTAGAAGAATAAGAATGGGGTGGAGCACATTCGGCAAGCACTCTCAAATTATGACAGGTAGATTGCCACTATCCCTCAAGAGGAAGGTATATAACAGCTGTATCTTGCCGGTACTTAGCTATGGAGCAGAAACCTGGAGACTTACGAAGAGGGTTCAGCTTAAATTGAGGACGACGCAGCGAGCAATGGAAAGAAAAATGGTAGGTGTAACCTTAAGAGACAAGAAGAGAGCAGAGTGGATTAGGGAACAAACGGGGGTTAAGGATATCGTAGTTGAAATCAAGAAGAAGAAATGGACATGGGCCGGGCATGTAGCGCGTAGACAGGATAACCGCTGGTCGTTAAGGGTAACTAACTGGATTCCCAGAGAAGGAAAGCGGGTTAGGGGGAGACAGAAGGTTAGGTGGGCAGATGAGATTAAGAAGTTTGCGGGTATAACTTGGCAGCAGCAAGCATAGGACCGGGTTAACTGGCGGAACATGGAAGAGGCCTTTGTCCTGCAGTGGACGCAGTCAGGCTGATGATGATTATGATGATGATGATGGAAAAGTATGTGCACTTACCCATTTACCCATAGTGTCAGTTGCGAGTTATATGCGTTTGTTATTCTGTTGATCTGATTTCTGCCGTCTGCTTTATCTGAAAATGATGTACAACTGTGAAAATGTGAATGCCTTCCAGAGTACTGATTCGTCACGCATAATTTATGCTCTGTACATAGCGCAAATAAATCTCTTCTAAACAATCAAAGTAACGTTTCTCAGCTCGTTTGACACGGTCTCACGAAACGTGAGGCCTACGGGACGGCTTTTCGCTCTCCCATAGTGGAGTACCAGGTACTATAAATCGTTAACGACTTTTACTAAACATCCATAGCTGGTTGTTGGGTGTAAGTGGGACGGTTTGCCGCTCTGCCATATTAGAGTAAACAAAGTGACACGAGTACACAAGAGTAAACACAAGCTGATGAGTTACAGGGACGCCTTTATGCTTTGAATAATTCTTTCTAAGCACATCATCAAGCATACTGTCGATCTTCACCGCGACAGCTTATAGCTCTCCCATAGTATAGAGTGCATATAGGGGAATAAAGGATTCACAATTTATTCAGAACACATGGACTGGGTCGACCTCATGCTTCCTTAGTACAGAGTGTATATAAAGTTCTTCAAATCGTTAAACACTTTTCTAAACACGCTCGTGATTAGACAATAACCAGGTGGGCTGGCTGATCTGCCATGGTGTAGTAATATAAGTCGTCTACTGATTTTCCCAACACATGCTTTTTTTTTCACAAGAGACTGCAATGAATGGGGGTTTCACTTTTAGTATTACTGATTATGTAGTAACAAGCTCGAACCCTTACGTTGTTTCGGGCTCTTGGTTACCCTCGAAGATTGCGACTGACACGTTGGAACTCGCACAATAAGATGGTTATATACATCCCCATTGAGAGAGAGAGAGAGAGAGAGAGTAGTTATATTATGGCCAGTCATGATTTGGAAATTTCTGCCGTGAGTGGTCTAATCCATCTTTATTCTTCGGTGAATTACGTTACCATCCCCGTGGATTTACGTATGAGTTCGGCCTGGGAATACTGTTTCGTATGACGCGCTTGTAATGAGAATTCCGTGATTACAACCGCTCAATTACGTAGCCTTGTTTCCTTTCGAGGTGATAGCGAAAAATTTACCCTGCGAGGCATGGTTGTATACTATAGCTCCAGCTTTCGAGATATGTGGTCGCAAGTTGTAATCACTCAACGGAACGATTTTCATTCGCGCTTAGTTATTTATCAACTCAGTTCCGTGTTACGGCGTCAGCACGACGAGACGCCGCGATTGGGGTGAAAATTTACGGGAGGTGGCTAGAACTGCGAAAGACCGGTCGGGCCATTCGTTGATCTGCTGTCGAATTTCGTGTTCAACGTTTCTTTATTTTCTGCTGATATGCGGTTTCGAAAGGAACCTCTCTCACATCCCGCGCGGCGACACGTTATGGGTGCAGGTTGCAATGCCTTTTCTCAGCAGTCCTGGAAGCAGATTTTTTTTTCTTTTTCGGAGGACTAGGAGGGGGGGGGGGTGAACCTTACTTGTGTATGTTCTTGAGTGACTTTGTAAGTGCGCGCGTATATTGCGCAGGCAAAATGGGAAAACTTTGGAAAACTTTGAACACCTTCCCTCCCCTGGCTTTGCTCAAGATGGGGTAACAACGGGCAGCATTTTGAGTTGGTCTAGGCGCCGGGGTGGCGTAGTTTCCGCGTTTAGTCGCCCACGCCAAGGACCTTGTCCTGTGATGATGGTTATATTATTATTATTATTATTATTATTATTATTATTATTATTATTATTATTATTATTATTATTATTATTATTATTATTACCGTTGTTAATAATATTACTGTTGTTATTAATAGTATTACTATCGTCATCAGTCTCACTACGCTCACTGCGCCCCGCCGCGGTGGTCTAGTGGCTAAGGTACTCGGCTGCTGTCCCGCAGGTCGCGGGTTCGAATCCCGGCTGCGGCGGCTGCATTTCCGATGGAGGCGGAAATGTTGTAGGCCCGTGTGCTCAGATTTGGGTGCACGTTAAAGAACCCCAGGTGGTCTAAATTTCCGGAGCCCTCCACTACGGCGTCTCTCATAATCATATGGTGGTTTTGGGACGTTAAACCCCACATATCAATCAATCACTACGCTCACTGCAGCGCACAGGCCTGTCCCATATTTTGCCAATCGATCCCCATACGTGCTTGGTACGGCCATGTTATCCCCGCTAGGCTCCTAATCTCTTCAGGCCACCTTAAGTTCAACCTTGTGGCAGAAGAAGAGAAGTTTGGCAGCTTGGGCTAGTTGGTATGACATGACGATAGTTATAGCGCGAGAACAGAACGACGACACAGAGAACGACGTGTCCTCCGCGTCCTTCGTGTCCTTCCTGTCTCTTTGTCGTCGTTATGTTCTCGCGCTCTAACTGTCGTCGAAGAGATCAGAGCGGGTCAGACTGGGAGAGAATAAGAATGGACAGAAGGTATAGGGAAGTCAGAAAGAAGGACGTGCATGGACAGGGCACGTAGCGTGAAGGCAAAGTAACCACTGGTCATTAAAGGGGTCACGAAACGGTCGCTTTACAACGACATTGCGACACCATCGGCAGCCACATGCTCTAACCATATCATTAGCCCGAGTGGACCTGCATAGACGCCTTGCCTATTGAGGAACGTGGAACTCTGCTGAATGTTGAGCGCGTGCAAGAGGCGCTCATCGGCGTGTGCCATACACGATCCGCGTCCCACAAGAACGCTGCTTAATATGACGTCAGAGTTGAAGTTAGCGCAGATCGCGCATGGCAAGGGTGGTGATGTGGGCTTGTTGGTGAAACATTCGAAAGAAATTTATGTAGCGCGAGGCGAAAAAACGAACACAGGAAAGAATAGAGTGAGAAGACAGAGCGCTACTAGCAACAACGTGTTTATTTTCGACCTCCAAGCCGCTTTTAAGCCATAATCGTCAGGCGAGCAAGCAGATAAGCACGTGTAATTCAGATACGTGCACGACAATGCCATCTACCTACAAGAAAACACGATAAATAAGACAACAAAAAAAAACCGGACAGATAAAGTCACGTATCACTGCGTACGCAGGAACGCCAGTTCCTTGGGTGACAAGGTAATTGAAGGCTTGCTAATACCAAGGAGGATTTAAAAAATTGCTGGAGTGGAAATGATTGCGCAGAAGTGAAGCCGTTCCTCTGGCAAGATGGCGGTTGTGGCGGCCATCTTACTAGGGGCATGATAAAGTATCGCCGTTCAGTGATTAAAAACGAAGCGTTTCGCTCGCACGCCCAACGAGTTTAATGTGGGAACTTTTTCGGTTCATATAGCGCTCCAAGTGCGTCTTACTGTTACTAGTTTTCCTTAGTGAGCCTCTAACAGGAGGTAAAGTTCTTTGAAGATTCAGTCATCCATACTCGTTTTTTGTGTGTTATTTCGTCGGGAACAGCTACGTTTTAATATAGCACTAACTTAGCATTTAGATAACATATCAAGGCTACTTGATCTTTAAGTAAGCACGATCAGAAAAGAACATGTTTCCGCCATCTTGGCAGTGGCAAAAGGTGGCTTCACTTCTGCTGGCAAGGCATCGCGGGAGCTTCCACTCCAGCAATTTTTCTTTAATCCTCCTTGGCTAATACATACATCTCCAAGAGCATCAATAAGTTCGGCTTCTATGATCAACCGAGTCATCTCATCCTTATGCCGACCAACAATAATTTTACTCTGGAACAACGGCAAAGCAACGGCAACAACGGCAACGGAACGTATGACAAGGACGCTGATGGGTGTCCCAACTACATGCACTTGCAAGTACCAAGCTCCGCGTACTTTGATAGACAAAGCATTAGATATGATGACGTCACCTAGTTAGTGCATGTGGACGCCTGTGGTTTCGCATTGTCGCTTTAGATCGAGCGTTTCACGACCCCTTTAAGAGTGACACGTTGGATTTCAAGAAGAAAAAAAAAACGAGTGAGCGGCACGCCAACACTTAGGTGGGTCACGCGACGTCAGCGCCACGCACACACAACACATTTTATGAGCGTCAGAATACCTTGAAACATAGATATCTAAGGCTTTATACCCCCTAAAGCGACTTACACTGAAGAAAAAAAAACAGGTTCAGTCTCGTATTAGCGGATTACTCTTCCTAAATGCGGAAATCACGCTTATACCCTTAGAACACGCCTGAAGGTATAAGCGAAACAGCGCTCCAACAAAAAATGCGGATGGCGACGTATAGGTCCCTGTAGCCGCCGTGATACGTCGTTACCGTGATACGTTATGAAACGTGGCAATATGAAGATACGTCGATACCGAACTTATACGTCGTCACCAAACTGTAGAAATGAAGTAAATTGTCCACTTAGTGGGCCAGAGACTTAACGTAAAAAAAGTTTTAGAAAATTTACTTCAGCCGATTTCACACAAAATAAAATGCAAGAAATACATTGTGAAGTTCGTGCGATCGCTCACGTGTATTACGGCGCGAAACCAATAAAAAAGGGGGGAGGGGGGACTTTGACCTTGATTTGGTCCCCTGTTGTTAAATTTATGATAGGAATATTGACATCACCAGAGTTTTCGGAGTTACATTCGTCAATCTAAAACGTCTCGTTATTTCATGTATTGTCTTTTTAACGTCTCCTCCGTCCGCCAAGAAATATTTCGCATTTAAAAGGTGCCAATAGACCACTTTCATAATCCGCAAGTGCTCTTCTCTGCGATTCGTATTCGCCTACACTAATGGCGGCACACCCTATTTCGGCCTTCTTGGCGTTGTTATGATCGGCCTGGCTGGCTTGAACGTGTGAGACATTGCGGCAGAGCCGACCGTGCATTTGTTTCGGGTCAGTGCTCCCAGAGATGCACCAAAAGAGGCGACAACACGATAACTTGGAATTCTGCAGCGCAGTCGTCTTCCCTTCGTAAAAGCCTTTGGACACACCCGACTGAGTGACGGCTTGGGAAGCGCTGTTGGCAGTCGATGTTGCTTGCTTGGTTCGACGCGTTATACGACATGCGCCGAA
The DNA here is from genome assembly GCA_013436015.1 of Rhipicephalus annulatus. Classification (NCBI taxonomy): domain Eukaryota; kingdom Metazoa; phylum Arthropoda; class Arachnida; order Ixodida; family Ixodidae; genus Rhipicephalus; species Rhipicephalus annulatus. Next base: position 532,895 of record WOVY01012744.1, on the reverse strand, counting down.
CAATTAGCCTCGAGTCTCGGTTCCGTCTGCCGATACGTTTTCCACGTTTCTACGCGGTGTTCTCATGGCGACAGTTTTGCACAAACCGTGGCCTACAAGGCGTCGCTGACCACATCGATCAGTCAACGCTGCACCTGAATACACAAGTTGATCTGCACGTGGTAGTGGTTAGGTTAGGACCCAACGTACGCCGGTAGGTTAGCACGTATGACCCAACGACTTCGCGCTGTGTGGTGTACTGCACATTGAGTAATGTGCAGTGTTTTTTCCCTCGCCATAGGGTTAACTGGGCGTGTCTCTTCCCCCTTTCCGGGGTTGGGAAGGAGGCGGCGTTACTTTTCCATTTTAGGGATGGCGATGAAGACGACCATTTCATTTGGCTGTCCTGTACCTCGATTGTTTCTCCCTTCAGGCAGTACTGGGAAGACCGGGGCATAAGAACTAGCGTTCAGAAGCTCCCATCAAGCTTCCGTGATGCTACGATCAATCATGTAATCACGTGACCTTATAAATGTAACTTCTGTAAATTAACCGTTCCTGTTGACAGCTCCGGCTAATCTCCTCGACTTCTCCCTTATACTTTGGCTGGCTCCGGTCCTATGGGCAGACCCCTGACCCCGTCAGCATCATGCCAAACGTGATTACGAGCTCGCAACTCGCCAATAATCCCTCGCGTGCCTTCAAGTAGTAGAATCGATTAAATGTTTCACTATAGTGTCTCTTTTTAAAGTACCTATTTGGTCCACCAGAGAAATATTTCTCGGTTCGAAAGCTGCCGATTGATAATTCACTTTCATAGGTTTCTCAGTCGCGAGTCTATAGTTTGCGCAGATAACATAACTTGGGTTTTCCATGGCTGTCGCTACTAGATACAAACAGTTAAACTAGAAGTCCCGAAGGAGACACGGATTGTTATACTGCTACCTCTGGCGAGTTAACTTATCGGCATTTATGTTCGAAAAACGAAGCCGCTAAATCGTTCAAGAAGCCTGAGAAAAAACGGTGGTTGCGTAACGTAGATAGACCTGGTGTCCCACTGGTAGCTTTGACTATGATGAAGCAGTTTCAAGGCGAGCTAAGCTTTTTTCTATGGTCGGTGCACACTGAACCATGCCTGTGTATTCAGGCATGTGGGACGGCTTTAAGCTCTCCCCTAGTAGAGTACCCTGTGCTCTAAATCGTTACCCCCTTTTTCTAACCCCCCCCCCCCCTATGTTCAATTGTTCATGTAAATGAGGTGTTTTGCCATCATCGTTAATGCATGTGTAAGAAGGAAATGTACTGTTGATATGTTATTGACGTCTGAGACAATAAATTTTCCCACATACCGGAGCCTCTCTGCTCGTACAACGAGATATGCAAGCACCACTATCTGTCAAGAAGACTGCTGCCTCTACCACACTCCTCGCTATGCAGGGCCCAAGCTGTTACTCTCCGACTGCTACAAACAAACACTTACCCGAGCCCTGTGGCACTGCACACAATGTACCCTGAACGGTTTCCAAGCCCGGACTGCCCCCTGTGTGGTGGTTATGCGGACTTCGAACATGTACTGCGGGGCTACGCCTCTGCCGGTCCCCCTTTCATCCAAGAGGAAATGAAGCGACTCATCAAGGCCCATGACCAGACCTCTCAAATCCTGGCCGTCCAGAGGGCCCGCGCGAGGGCCGTCAGGTTTAACCTGATGGTCCCCGAGTGGGCCTAGCCAGGTGACGCTGAGTTTACTCGCGTCTATTGTGGACCGAATAAAGTTGTTTCACTCACTCACTCACATACCGGAGCTGCTATCTGTTTTATGGGAGGAGCTCTTCTTCCTCGGTGAAGAGGAATTCCTTCGGCCTTGGTCTTGACCTTTTGTGCCGGTCTGTTACGGACGAGTATTGGTACGCCTATGTGTCGATGCGTTGGCCGAAATGACATGCCAACATGTAAACACGCAAAATGTACGTATTCATGTTTTTTTTCATGCTTCTTGTTTACCTTGCAATATGCACATGTGTATATGTACTTTTGTGACGCATTTTTTCGAGTGGCTGTGTTTGTGGGAACCATCGAATGTATACATGTTCTTTCCATGTCATCTCATATCCATGTTCACGTAAATGAAGTCTGTTTCGTCATCATCGTTAATACGTGTCAAAGAAGAAAATGTCCTGTTGAAATGTTATTGAGGTTTGTGACAATAATTTTTTTCTAAACAGGTTGTCGAAGGCATCATAGCTCACAGAATCGCCGTCATTTTGTTCTAAACAAAAACCTTCTTTCATGATGCTCACTTTCTGAATGGCTGACTATATGCCTCCATATAGCAAAGCACGAAAGACACTGCTAATAATCAACCATTTCTTTAAGAGCGTTTCTCTGTTGATCACAATGAAAGTAGGCAGTCGTATACACCGCCGTAACGGTTGGCCACAATCCACGTTTTGCTCAGACGTCGGCGTCAGGCAGAAGCTCGTCGAGAAACTACAGCGTGCAGCTTTACATCGAATTTATGAAATTTCATTCGTATATTCACATCACGAGCTGGCTGAGGCAGAATGGGAGCTACGAGGTGCAAGCAAACCGCACGCTTATGCAGAAAAAAAAATGTGATTCGGTTTGCAGTTGCATCACAATTTGAGAAGGTTCAGAGAACCGTTTTTGCCTCGCACGTACAGTACGTCACAACGATGCGGCGTAGGCTTATCACCGTTACCTTCACGTCGTGACCGCTTAATTATTGCAATCAATAATTGCCCATAATTGAGGTGGTGAACCTGCCCAAGGCCAGTTTGCAAAGCAGTCGCAAGAGCTTTCGTAGCTCGGTGAATAAAAACAACAACAACAAAAAACGGCGTGACTTAGTGGCAGAACACTGAGCTGGCATGCAGTGACCCGGGTTTGCATCTTATTGAGCTCTTGGTGTTTTTTTTTATTTACTGAGTTTTTTTCTGTACTTCGTGTGATAGTGGTTACGGACACCGGTGGTGGCGGACAACTACGGCGCACATGACGCGTGTTGCGATCTCATGACAGCTTTCACTGTGAAAAATATGGTCAGGGCACGTATAGAGCGTAAGAAGATAACCGCTTGATTAGGTTACGTTAGGTTAGGTTAGATAATCTAACCCAACCTAACCAAGCGCAACCAGGAAGAGGCAAGCGCGCAAGGGGAAACCATAAAGCTAGATAGGTCGAGGATGCATGTCAGTGCTTTTTTTAGGGGCGAAGCTCCTATGAAGCCGTGGGTCTGTACATAATTCTCTCTCTGTCGTGTTACGTGACCGCATAGTTCTATGATTCACTCAGCAGGTGATGCTAGTGCAGACAGACAGACAGACAGCCAGACAGACAGACGGACAGACAGACGGATGGACGGACGGACGGACGGACGGACGGACAGACAGACAGACAGACAGACGGACGGACGGACGGACAGACAGACAGACAGACAGACGGACGGGCGGACAGACAGACAGACAGACAGACAGATAGACAGACAGACAGACAGACGGACAGACAGACAGACAGACAGACGGACGGGCGGACAGACAGACAGACAGACAGACAGACAGACAGACAGACAGACAGACAGACAGACAGACAGACAGACAGACAGACAGACAGACAGACAGACAGACAGACAGACAGACAGACAGACAGACGGACGGACGGACGGACGGACAGACAGACAGACAGACAGACGGACGGGCGGACAGACAGATAGACAGACAGACAGACAGACAGACAGACAGACAGACAGACAGACAGACAGACAGACAGACAGTGAGTTTTCATGGTTTACCAATACAACTCTCTGAAGCTTCGCCCCACTCATCATCATTTCACTCCGTGGATATGCTGCATTTTTTGTTTCCTAACGTGAATTCCGGAAAGACGAAGTACATTCCGTAGGAGTACATGCCGTATCGTGCGCTCACCGGCTATTTTCTGACGTCACGAACCCCTCGAACATAGCTTTTGAAGGCTTTCGTCCTGAAGGGACACCAAAGAAATAAACGGTTTTCAGCAACCGCCAGGAAGCTGCAAACTAACACCTACGTTAATGGTAGCCTGCTTCACCACATCTCACCAACTGAGTACACTCGTACACCTGCAAACACTGTGATGCCCCAATAACACTATTCCATGTGGTGTGGGCATGCAGACAAATCCCTGGAGTCGCTACACTAACCAAATAGCAGGGGGGGGGGGGGGACCAAATTATCGGCCCAAGGCCTGAAGAGTGAGCGCAGCCTGGTTCAAGGGGCGCGGGAGGTGGCCAAGGCCCGTGGCTTCTAGAATATGGAGGCCGCTCATTTTGGGTGCATAATGCGCTTCCTCAAATAAAAGTTTATTCTCTCTCTCTCTCTCGTATTGTTAAATCATGCTTTCAGAATACAAAAATCATGCCTACCACGAGAAGATCGCTTGGTAAGCAAGAAAACACTGAGGAAAAAAAAGCGACTGGCGACGCCACCTTCAAGATTCGCGCACCAAATGCCATGACGTCGTAAATTGTTACGGCCTCTACAAAGACATACGTCATTCTCAATCTGTAAAAATGAAGTACATCGCCCTTGGAGAGCACCATAGGCTTTATATAAGAAGTTTCAGGAAACTTGTTCGGGCTATTGTCGCCAAAATACGAAAAATAAATTTTTTATTGAAATCCGTGACGCCTTGCGTGGATATTTCGGCGCGAAACTTATAAACGGGACTGACCTTAATTTTCTTCCCTGTTACTAAAATTGTGCATGGAAAATCAACGACGTTCGAGTTTTCCAAGTAAAATTCAGTAATCTAAACCAATTCGTTCGGGCGCTCTTTGAAACCTCTTCGTTCCCGGACAAGGCATGCTCCACATTTACAGAGTACCGATTGATGAGTCACGTGCATAGGTTTCTCGTCTGTGTACAGTTTTAACAGATAACGTCAAAGTTCGGTTGCCCAATGTCTCCGTTTACTGAAGTGGATCAATAGGCAAAACTAGAAGTCACAAAGCAAATATGGAACATGGTGCTTCTGCCTTGGAGACTAAATTTATTTGCATTTCTGAAAAAAAGTAAAAGAGTCAAATCAGATTGGATCACTTGAGACACAACCAAGTTTATCCGAGCATAGATATATTTAGTGTTCCAATAGGAACTTTCGCTCCAGCACCGATTTTCGTCGGCCTTCTTGTGGCGTGCATTACATAGTAGAGTACGATGTACTCTAAATCGTTAAACACTATTTCTAAACACACATTACTGGCGCAGCAGTGAGTATTCCGCGGATAGCATAGGGACGGCTTTAGGCTCTCCCATAGTAGAGTACCGAGTACTCTAAATCGTTAACCACTTATTCTAAACACACATGTTGCATGCCCAGTAATTCGGTGTTTTTCATCACCAGCGTCGTAGAACGGGACGACTTTAAGCTCTCCCATAGCAGAGTACCTGTAGTACTCTAAATCGTTACCCACTTTTTCTAAACATGCGCGAATAAGTTCTTTTCGCTGTATATAACAGCTTGCATTGTACATACGCATTGATCATCATTGTCCATTTTTCTGCCCCGCCGCGGTGGTCTAGTGGCTAAGGTTGCTGGCTAAGGCTGCTGACCCGCACGTCGCGGGTTCAAATTCCGGCTGCGGCGGCTGCATTTCCGATGGAGGCGGAAATGTTGTAAGCCCGTGTGCTAAGATTTGGGTGCACGTTAAAGAACCCCAGGTGGTCGAAATTTCCGGAGCCCTCCACTACGGCATCTCTCATAATCATATGGTGGTTTTGGGACGTTAAACCCCACATATCAATCATGTCCATTTTTCTGTGTGCACATAAAATTAAGCTATGTAAGATACATCCGGAAATAAAAATTTCTTAAACCACTGAATGTCTTATGTGTATGAATGTTTCTTTCAGAGTTAAAATTATCTTAAAACATGACTGCTTTATGCTCTCCCATAGTAGAGTACTAAGTACTCTAAATCATAAGCCACGTTTTCTAAACACATGCCAAGGAACGGCTTTCAGCTCTCCAGTAGTAGATTTCCGAGTACTCTAAATCGTTAACCACTTTTTTCTAACAACACACACAGTAGTCAGAATTATACTTCCATAAATGGTGGCCACTTGAGCCGTCTCTCGCGGCCAAACTTGGCCTCCGAGATTGCTAGCGCACAGCGAGAGCGTGTTTCCAGAGGGAGGTGGGCGTGGACCGCTCTTTCCTCCGCACCACGGCGCTCCTTCGTATGGTCGGATAAGGCTGCTGCGCTGTTGGCGAAGCTATGTGGTCAGAAAAAAAAATCGTTGTGCGCTTTCATATAACTTTGTGCTCATTTTTGAAATGTGGGGTCAAGGAGTACGAGAGGCAAAGTCAATGCTGGGGCGTTCTATATTAAAAAAAAATGTTTTTATTTTTCTGTAGACTTGCGCCGCCTATATTAGGGGCAGTTATAATTGCGATGCCTCTGCGAGAAATCTGCATGTGCTGGACACTTACCATACTTCGAACTCCGTAGGCTGTATAGTAAAGGGAGGGGGCATTGGCGAAGAAGAAACAAAAATGACAGCCCAATCCACGCATTCTCGAGGTCGGGTACTGCTATACGGTTATATTGCCACAGTTGATGGACATTTTTTTTTATATCTACCCAGCAACGGCGGAAATGCACGTCGGTAACTTTAACGCTAAGAAAAATCTGCCATAGGCAGCGCCGCCTGCGTGGCAAATGAAGTATTTCACCACAGAGCCACATCAGGCCTCGGATATACTTTTCAAGTACACCCTAATGTTTCTGTAGCGAAGCTGCACGTCGATGTAGGCCGGGTGGAGGCCGGAGTTGTAGTCAAGAGTCGAGCTCGTGCAGTCTTGTACGTCGTACGCTTGGTGTGTTCCACTCAGTCAGTGTGAGACTGCGGGCCAGTTGATGAATTTGCCTCGCCGCATCCGCTCATGAAAGCGGAATCGGAACGCTGTTTGCTTCTTTATGTGACGTGCGAGCAGCAATGATCTGCAGAATCATTGCCGCCTATACTACAATGCCCAGGTAACCACTGAAAGACGATGTCGTGGCCTTTTTGTATTAAAAGGTGGTGAAGTTTCACGGTTTGGTAGGTCAACTGGTCATGGCATCCGCGTCGAAGAACTGATATCAGGCACTGTAATGCTTTATCGCCTTTGGCTTGGCTGGTCAACGGTTTGGTAGGTCAACTGGTCGTAGCATCCGCGTCGGAGAACTGATATAAGCACTTTAATGCTTTATCGCCTTTGGCTGGGAGGCTTTCACGAAAGCTTATACCACGCTAATCGGAATTACTGACAGTGCGGCGTGCGATGTTTGCGGCACCGACGAAAATATCAAACACATGCTGTGCCATTGTCCTCGATTTGCCTCAGATAGACAAGTACTTGCCAACGTAACGCGGCGACTGGATGATCGGCCTCCTTCTGTGCAGGTGCAATTACAGCAACGTCCACATGCCTCAACAGCCCACAAGGCAGTGAAAGCCCTGCTGTGTTTCCTGAGAAAGACAGGCCAGTGTGAATGCCTCTGGCATGTGGTAGAGTTCTACACGCTGCAGTGAAATTACTGTCTCTCCCCCCCTTTTTTGTTTTCTTTTCCTTCTCTTTCCTCTTTCTCATATTGTCCCCTTCCCTAATCCCCCAGTGTAGGGTAGCCAACCGAATGTGTTTCTGGTTAACCTCCCTGCCTTCTCCCTTTTGTTGCTTCCTCCTCCTCCCCCTAATGTTTCTGTAACATCAATTGTAGCTGCACTACTAGCTACACAATTAAAAAAAAACATCACACATGTGTGCTTCTATAATACCGCCGTCATGACGGGTTAACGTAAATCGTATTTGGGCGCCATCCGCTGAAGTTTATTTGTGCAGCAGTGTTGATGGCTACTGTCCTCGCGCGCACCAGCGCTTCATGTCAGCTTACCGCTTCTGGTGTTGTTAACATTCATGTTGTTGTTGGCATCATGACGCAACTGCAAACAACTGCTAATATAAAACATATGCGGCTGCTTAGCGTGTATGCGTGCGTGGATATATACACATATATAGCACCACTTCATAACGCCTTACTCGATAAAAAAATAAAATATTACACGTTCACCTTCCATCAGCATGCTTCAAATAACACCAATTTCGAAGTCACGTGGGATCTGCCGAATTTCTCGGAAGACGGCGTACCAAGGTCAATACGTCGACTGTGAAGAAAAAGGTGCATCTCGCTTTCGAGTAGCTTTAGATGAATGTATAAGGGTATAGGAATATTTGCAAAGCTGTAATAACAATCGAATAGTATTACATTCGATTCGGTACTCCTATCGAATAGCACATGTTCGGAATACCGAATATTTTTCAAATTATCAACTCTGGAGGCAAATTAGCAAAGAAACAAAACGGCAGAAAATCGAGGGAGCTCTTTGTTTATATTTTTGGGTTACGAAGTTGTGACTAAGTGCCACACTGAATCTGAAGCAACCGCTGTATTTCAAGTAACAGTTACATAACATACCATGGACTGTCAATTCTTTTATGAGCTTGCCTCATCTCAGATTACTGTGGAATTTCTTGGCCGTCTAAAGTCAATCGTGTAGTTTCTTCGTAATTGTTTTGGAACTATTAGCTACAAGTAAAATATTCTTGAAATATTCAACTGTTCTGATTTTTTTTTGGAGTGCATCAAATAAGCAAACGAGAGAGAAAAAAATGAAAGAAGAAACAACCAAGTTTGGACAGACAGCCCCTGACATTAAAGAAATTACTCGGACCATGGCCTGAGATGCATCTTCAGAAAAAGGAGGACATCTTCCTGACAAACTTAGTGGAGACTGTGTTGGATCATAGACAGCCAGGGGCTGACATGTATGAGATGACGTATTAGTGCATATACTGACAGTAGAAAAGAAAGCTGTTTTCTATTTATTTTGATTTAATATGATGTTATTATGTTTTTTTTTCTAATTGTTCATTTTTGAGTACCGTTCAGCATTATTTTTATTTTTTTTCCCTGCAGAACCTATGGAGTGGCCGAGACAATATGTACCTCAACCTCTTCACAGCAAAACAGTTAGAACAGAACATAAAAAATTGTGTCCTCATTATTCGAGAACTATTTCAATGGTGTTCATTCGTATTCGGTTCTAAAGTTTCCTATTCGCACCCGTTTTCATACGCACACACCGAAGGTGCAATAAGTTTCTCCGCGTCGTTCCGCTTGGCCGGAATCGAACCCACGACCTTCGTGTGAGCAACGGAGCACTGCAACAACCGTGCCACAGCGGCGGCCCGCAAGAGCAGACGCAGCGCCGCACCGCCAAAGTGGTGTCTCCCAGAATGAGCTGGTTCCAACAACTCGAGCACGCTTTTCTGTCTCGTTGCGGAAAACCTCCAAAACAAGTTTGCGACTTCAACCGAGGTCTCGTGCGGGGGTAGGGGGAAATCTTAAACTTCGAGGGTTCCAGGCTCGGAGCAGTGCCGAATCCAGCAACGGGCGAGTGATACAGTGGTTTCATCCTCCCCCAACACCGAGTCTTTCACCTTAACTTGCGTATGTGGACGGGCAAACATACACGGGCACGCACGAACATAATAACCAAGCAGTGGCTTAACCCACTCCTCTTACCAATAAAAATATCTATAGCCAACAAACATGGCAGAACAGCGCGAGCAACATGGGACGCCTTGGATCTTTGCCTTCTTCCGGCTTCCGTATTTAGTGGGGACTACGCCGCGAGCTTTTCTCGAAACTTCAGAAACTGTAACGGCCCGAAACAGCGTACAACACGTTGATCCCTTAAACGGAACGTGCATGAGGAGCCAACGTCACAGGCGAAACCCAGACCGGTGCCGTGGAACCAATCGTTCGGACGCAGTGCCCAAAGGCACAACCGGAATCGCCTCTGTTCGCGTTCGAGACTCATTACTAACAAACGCCGCATGACGCATGTTACTAATCGCCTTGCCTTCAGTGGCGCTGGTGCCCGTTCTGGCAGGACAGGGGAGGCTCTTCCAGCTGCTCGGCCGTGTCTTGCGCATCGGTGTGCTGCCAGAGAGCCAGTGCCCACGTCCCCTCCAGAGTGTAACGAAGACACCTGCAGCTTGCACCACACGCCCGTCTTTTGGAAAGCCGCCCCTTGCGTAGGTAGAGAGGGGGGCTTAGACATGCAGGCTTCAACCAGTGTTCGCAATAGACACGGTGTTTTTAGAAAAAAGTTATTGAAGATTTAGAGTACCAAGTATTCTACTATGGGAGAGCAAAGTGCCGTCCCATGGGCCCCACACTCGGCGAGGCCTAGCAACAAAAAACCACAAGAGCACCTGCTTCGAAGCTGCCTCTCCAGCGTCAAGACTTTTCGACGAAAAGGACGATGCTCGAACAATGCCATGGGCGACTGCGGAGTAAGTCTCCATCTCTGTGGCTGGTGGTGGTAGTGGTTAGAAGAGGTAGAAAGGCACCTAATTTCTGCAGCCCGGTCGGGAGCATGGCGCAGTGCTTCTGTTGCTGACCCGTTCGTCTCTGGGGTGCTTGCGCACGTTCTGTGCAACGTGGAGGGTTGAACTACTCTTGAGGAGAGAAAAAGCAGTCCGGGAATGAAAAGTTTCACATGAAAAGTCTCTCTTTTTTTTTAAAGTTTCACGTGAAAAATGCTTTAGTAAAGCAGTCAACTTGCTTAAGTTTCAAAGCATGCCCACTCTTGCATTCACCCGATCCAATGGGTACACGAAAGCTCGTCACCATTATCATCATTACAGGTACAGTAGACTATGCAGTTCCTCTATATGCTCCTTTTAGGTCAGTGGCGTACCTAGAAAATATTTCGAAAGGAAGCGGGGGGTTCAAGGATTCTTTACGCACGTTCGTGCGTAGTACATTCGCATGTGTGCGTGTATTTATACGCATCGTAAATTTTGAAATTCCAGGAGGGTTGGGGAGGGAGGTAAATTACTAAGGAGGGTTGACCTGCTTTTACGTCGACCTGTTTTATGGCGACATCCATGCTTTAGGCCTTTTAATCCCTCCTTTACCCCCCCCCCCCCCCGTGAGCTACTGTTGAGGTGTCCTCCCCCTGAGAGACAGTTACGGGGCTTACTTTTCTCTTCTTTTCATTTAAAATCACTCACCCTCACAGAGAAGTTGCGCGTAGATGTGGCTAGCAGCCGCAGCTATCAACTTATCAACCACGAAAACCACGGCAACCACTCCGCCTTTGCAGGCCACATGGCCAGTGCGTTGCCGATTTATATGTTCTGTGTGTCGAACACAGGTAAGAAACTTGACCGCAGATGTTAGTGACGATCCAGTCTATACTGGAGCGACAGCGTCGAAAGATACGAAAATTGGTCGGCCCAAGCGTCAGCTTCTCTGCAACGCATCGTTACAAGCGGTGCTTGGAAGACGAGTACGCAACTCTGCTACCTTACTATAGTGATAATCAGCAGTTGTGACCGACCTCTTACGCAAGCAGAAATAGCAAAAAGGGTGTTTTGTGATTCCGACATGTGGCTAAAATAAGGCACGAGCGAATTCGAAAAGGGTATGCAGCCACATTGATCCACACATCTAGTGTGATCTTCCCACCTGTGGGATGCGTTCCAGCTTCATTTGCATGGGCAACTTGTTCAACAACTTGGTGCAACTTGTTCAACAACTGGACCCCTTGTGTTACCTTTATGTATACCGGCCGTTGAACACATAATATGGGTCCTTTAAAAATGCTGGTTTGTTTGCATATTTGCTTTATAAACAGAGCTCTGTCTTCTTTATTGAAGTGATCATGTCTTTAATGCACCCCTCTTTCCTTTATCTCCTGGTTCACCATGGGACGCCTCCTGTTTGGGTTAGTGATTAAATTGAAAAACTGTATTGTTACACTGTAACACTCAGAAACAACCCAACAAAAAATTAAAATAGTTCGACATACAACATAATTCGATATACAACTTTTCAAGAATTTACCGTAATTTCGGCACGCAAGTTGCTTCTACGGCAATGCTTTACTGTAATGCAAAGAAGGTGGGTACATAGCAATGGGAGGGTTTTTCTTCTTTTTTCGTTTTTGTTTATTTGTTCACTTTATTTTTATCTCATTATTATTTTTAGCGGCTTGTGGTAAAGAGTGCCGTTTATATTTCGGGGTGAGTTGCATTAGCGAAAGTACGCTACCATTATAAACACCTTACAACGTTACAACGTATTCATGCACAGCTCCACGTAATTATCGGGCGCCAGAAGCCTCCAGCCTGCTTTAGCCCTAAGGGGCACGAAAGAGGACTGACAATTTTCGTCACAATGAAAGATGAATTTTTGCGCACGTCTAAAGCTCCAATGATATCAACGGCAGTGCTCTACTAATCCAGAAATCAAGATAAACGTAAGACACCGAATAAGCCACGAGTGCGATTTTTTTTGAATGATCATAATGACGTCAAGAGTGCCGAGTACAATTAGTCATAGTACTCAAGTCAGTTGGATTAAAAAAAAAACTTTCCGCGCATTACAAGTCCTAATGCTGCTTCCGTTTCTGTTTCATTCATGGAAAAGGAAACCGCTTAGCGCTATATCGTGGGGAACGGCACGAGTCGTTGAGAAGTTCCGCTTTCGAGGAACTAACTTCCGAATGCAGGCACAAGCTTTGCTCCCGCAGTCACCTCTCAGGGTATTTTCGGGTGCGGCAGTGCTGAGTGTGCTTAACACGCTTACGAAAGTCGCTGTGACGGAAAGTCCGTCCACGAAATGCCGTGTGCACGCGATGTTGCCGGATGCCCACACGAAATATCCCGCGCATGAGCTGAAGTAAATAAACCGACCTGACTTCCCACTGGGTGCCGTAAGACATCGAGTTTTCTAAAGATACACTAGAGGGAACTCCTGGGCTAGACTGTCCAATGAGAGCTGCCACGTACGGCGCTTTAGCCAGCCTTGGAATCATGGGCAGTACACGGATTTGTCTAGTCTTCGTACTTTCGTCTTCGTTCGCGTGGGGCAGTGAAAATCCGTTCTGCCACAAGACGAGGTCAATCAAAGGCTCAGCAGTTACGCTTCGATACCTTGACCTACCTTTCTGGGCTCACCGATTCAAATCGCCTCACAAAAGTTCACACTGGTCCGTTAATTTTATTCGAAACCAAACTAAACGCAGCAGTAAACCGAACCACATGAGCGTTCAAAGCCTGTAAGCCCGAATAGTAGACAAATCCGTGAATTACCCATGATTTCCATGAGAACTGAACGATCGCATCGCCAGCGTACCCTCTAGTTAATTTCAAGAAACTAGGTGGTAGCGACTAAGAGGAGTCATGGGATAAATCACGCGATTGCAGGCCATAATTCTCACTCGATCGGCGAGGCACCCTCCTCGTGAGACTGCTCATTCTGCCAAATTCATGTGCGAGGTCCACTTCAATTACGATAGGCGAACTGCTTGGGGCACTTCGCATTGACCTGTGTTCGATATATGAAGTAATCTGCCTGTTTTTGTTCGATGTAGTTCCAAGTTACCATGTGCACTTCCGTTAAAGCAATGACTCTCGTTCGGCAATGGCAAGGTATAAAAGAGAATTCAATTAACCCAAGTTCGATGTACTCGGTTTCGACTGTATTTGACTTTGTTTAAGCTGTATCTCGTTTGCTCTTCGCATCGCACTTTTCCATTTGCCTTCCTTCTTTTTTTTTCTTTAAGTTGACTTGAGCTGGTTTTCTTGTTTGTTTTCCTCGTTATTTTGTTACTTCTTTAAACTCGGCTATCACCTTCCTTGCGTGTGGCGAGTACCCCTAAGCGCGTGCCAACATTCTCTGTTGCATTATGCTATCTGCTTCCTTGTGTTAGCGATCTTCCAATTTATAGTTCCTGTTCTAGGAGTGGGTTTTTCGTCTTTCTCGGTAACATCTTTCTGGAACACCCCGGAGACCATCTGTGGCACCCCATGTATGAGATACGGTATCCACGTTATGTCCATAGCGTATGCAACCGGCACACAGAAGAGGAGATGTAGAAAGAGAGATAAGACTATAGAAGAACAGGAAGTTTACCTAGACTTTGTTTACTACGCCATGCGTGCAGATGATGATCAGGGGTACAAACAAGCTTGTATGGCGTTGGAGGAGGATTTTTTTTCCGGGAAGGGCACTTGTTGAAATCCTTGAAGAAGATGCAATTTTGCTATCTGTCCTTCCTGTAGCACCACCTCCATCCAAATTTTGCGGGAGGAAGAACCAGCTGCGGGTCCACGTTTGAGGGTAATTAGGAGTCATGCCGAGCTACCAAGATGACTTCTTCCGTCAAAGGCTGGTCATCGAGTCTGCTCATCGATATACACACCGCTGGTCATCAAGTCTGCTCATCAATACATACCGGAAGAGTCGGCTGACGTTTCTCGAATAGGAAACAGTGATATGCACTACGCTACCAATGGTAGTTTCAGGTTTACAGATAGTACGCATGGGCGACTCGGCCATAACAAGTTGGTTGATGCTACATCTTCTACCTGCAGTAGACACATGTATTTTAGCGTAAAGTCACCGAAACGCTGAAATTCCTTTGGCATCACGGAATGTTCCATCGTAGTATCGTGGCTCTACGTTAGCATCATTTTAAAGTACCGGCAGATAGAAGAGAACGGTCTGTACAAGTGTCGAAGAAGCGTTAGCCGTTGCGGCTGTAACGGTCTGTCGAAGCCAGAGACGTATCCGGCAATGCTTCTAAAGAGTAGGGCGTGGGGAGGTAACTATCCTTTACGTATGCTCATAGCTCCATTTGCACGAGCACGTGTATATGTGACGTAACAAGTGGCGGCAGGGATAGCGGACGAGGAAGAGGTGCTCGTGCAATGGAATGAGAGTGCGGCGTCTTCTAAGCCAAACCACGTGACATCATGGACGCACAACAAGGCTCCAACGAGATGGCTTAGATTAGATCAGGGTAGTATAATGAATGGACGATTAAATTACTTCAGTGTCACAAAGATGTCGCTCGAATGCTATTGCTCCTCCGTGGATGAAACTCGAAAAAACAACACTGGCATTCCATGATAAAGTTGGAATCATTTACACTCGTCCTGTGATTACACACTTTCCTTGTCCGAGTTTTTTTTAGCGCAGCCGGGCATCATGTTCGAAGAATCCACCATGCGATGTAATGTATAACATTAACGAGACATTGTTCAGTTTGCCGTCCCAACATGTCGGAGCTTCGCAATTTCGGTGTTGTCAATTTCGAGGTATACGTCAACGATCGAAGCTGAATGAACGATGGCTGTTTCATGCAACCATTCTTGCAACTAGCAGGTACAACCGACTTTCAGTCGAGCGTACTTAGATTCGCCCCCCTTTGCCATTTCTGGTTGATGCCCAGAATCAGCACCAGGAATTCGCCTGTCAGGAGAGTGGGCTGCGCGCAGCGAGCTAGTCGCGTCTCTCCGTACCAACAATAAACTTTTACCAACGAGCCAACGCTGCAGCTCCCAATCTGACCGTGTGCGGTTCCTCTCCAATAGCTACCGAAGCTGCAATATAATTTGTTCGTAGAATATTTGTACTGAGCGAAATGATGCAGTCACTTACTGCATGCACCAATCTTCTGCTGAGCTTGTCATGCTCTTGTTAGCCACAAAAGTTCAATATGTGTGAAATTATAATATAAATGTTATCAGGAATTACAGTGTTTGTCATGATGCGTCCATTTTTTCGAAAATAATAATAATAATAATGATAATAATAATAATAATAATAAAAATAATAATAATAATAATAATAATAATAATAATAATAATAATAATAATAATAATAATAATAATAATACCTATTTAACTTGCCCAGAAACAACCAGACGGCGCTTGTGCTGGCGCACGCAAAAATAAAACAATAAAATTAAGCAATACATAAAGTTTTCAGGATAACAAATCAAATATATAGAGTGTAAACGCACTGACAAGAGGAAATCAGCTTGAAATGGGAAAAATAAAAATACAGTAGCGAATACAGTAGCGACAGTAGCGAAGAATCATGAATTGGGGGGGAGGGTAATGTAGAATTTAAAAAAAACATGCGGGAGGCTTCCCGAAAGACTGACAAGGGAAGAGTCCGTACATCGTGAAAAACTAGGTGAGGACTGTGCAAAGTTCAGATAAAAGCAATGACTGTGGAGTGTGTAGAACATCAAGATCAAGAAAATTAGCATAATAGAGACTTTGTATTCCTGCGAATGGTAGAGTGTTAGAAGAAGTCGGAAGGCACGCGAAAGGATCAATTTTCGCTGGTCAGATTTTCCGTGCCAAAACCACGATACGATTAGGGGCCACGCCGTAGGGGAGGGCTTCGGAAATATCGATCATCCGGTGCTCTTTTTAACGTGCACTCACATCGCACACTACACGGGTTTCTGGAATTTCGCCTCCATCGAAAAGCGACCACCCCAGTCGGAATCGAACCCCCGACTTTCGGGTCAGAAGTGTTTTTTTAATGCTGAGGTTGTTGTTCCGTGGCATACTTTAGACATCTTAGTCATGCATCGAGGGTTTTCATTATTTACCGTTTGTTTATTGAAGGCTGCGTGGCGCTTCTAAGTTGGGAAGCTGGTATCTCGATCAATTGTACCAGTGACACGGCTCTTCGAAAGTGTTGCATATTTAACACGACGTTTCGTTAGGTCGTGTTATCACCGAGGCGATGACACCGTGATATTTCACCTACCTCGTCTCCGTATTAATCTTAAGGATGGTGACACGATGAAGCATCAAAAAGAACGAAAGAAGGAAGTTAAAAAAAAGAAGAAAAGAAATAAACGAGCCGTTTCTGCACGCATACAGGCTCCTTAATTGGTTTTGTACCATGTACGGACGTCAACAACAACCACAACAATAAAGGAACGAACAAGTGGGCGCTTCTTTGTCCGTGCACCCACCACCACCATTTTGACCTTCCAGGAGCCATTGGCTTATCGCGAAAACGTATACGCTCAACTTCGGTTTCTGAAGCTACAGACATGTTTTTACTTGCTTTTCTTTCCTTTCCTCACCTGTTGCTTCCCATCTCTTGATGTTTAGCTGAGACCCTTTCTAACTTTCTACCCTCGTTCGGTTTCGTTACCTTTGCGCACTGGCTTAAGCCAGGCGTGAGTCGCGTGAGGGTTCGTCAGTGTAGAGAGAGAGAGAGAGAGAGAGAGTTGCGGCACCCTTCAAACACGATTCCCTTCTTGCTTTCTCTCACGAATCAGTATCTTGAAAAAAAAATCCTCTTCCTATCTCTCTCACTCTCTTGATCCCCTTCTCTCTCTCTCTCTCTCTCTCTCTCTGTAAAGTGATCACGCTGTTCCCCTCTCAACTACGGCTATTTAAGCGCACTACGCGTGAACGTGCCGCACATACGGCATCCCTCATCCTGCCCAAATCATCAAGCTGCCGAGGTAAATTCCATCTTTTTTTTCTCTTTTGTCTCGCTTTTCTTCCGTACTGCCTAAATGGTCATATCGGCACAATGCCTACATTCAGCGAACTCAAAACATTGCCAAGTTTGTAGTTTGGTTTTCTGTATACGTTTAGTGTAGAATCCACGAGATGACGGAGACGTGCTCATGTTGGGAGTTTAAAGACCACCCGTGGCTCATTAACTTCCACAAGCACGCGAATGCTGTTACTTTCTTTTTATTTTTACGTATAACTGTCCCCTAAATGCGTCCGCCGTGTACTGGCATCCAACTCGTGTCCTCGAGCTGGGCGGATGACACATAGCCGTTAGGATACCACGGCGAGTAGCGCGCCTAGTTTTTAGCGCCATTTGTTCTCTTACATCGAATACACTAGGCTACTGAGCATGTACAATACATGTCAGCCATGCATGTGGACTGAAACTTGCTTGTCGAAAGACAGCTCCAGTGGCAGGGAATCGAGCCCGCAGGTTACACCTCTACACACGGTATATTCACTCTTGAATCTCGCGGGCAGTTCTCCACAATGATTTAAATCGCAATCGCGACGTTCGTTTCCAGATGTCTCGAGTTCCCCTGTTCCTGGCGGTGCTTTCCGTGGCCCTGATGACCGTCGGCGGCTACCCGTCCGCCTTCGGCTACATTTCGTCGGGCTTTCGAAGTCTGGCCGACTACAAGCTGGCGACCACGGCCAAGCTTGCCTCGTTCATCACCGGAGGGGGCGGCGGCCATGAGACCATCGTCGAAAAGGTACGATCGCGGGTCCAGGCGGCACGCGCGTCGACCCCTACGCCAGATCGGTACAGTACAAAGTGGGTAGAGAACAGTGTTTTCCCTATCTGTAAATGTAAACTCGAAAGCAATTACTTCTGAAAGTCGTGGCAACCGAGCACATGGACCTCGATAAGGAGAAAGTGGTTTACTTGTGATAGCTGCGGGTTAACGTTGATTACGCGAGGTTTCCGAGTGGACACCTAACGGCCTTAAGTATTGCCCACTGTCCCGAAATTGTGGGCTGGTATTTGGCTCGTCTCGCCCACCAGTGCGCGTTCATCGATGGGCGTACCTTCGTTCTTCTGCAGGACGACGTCGTGGATCCGGACGAAGGAGGTGCCGAGCTCCCCGCGGCCGAGCAGCCAGAGGTCTCCGTGGAAGTGATCCAGCCAGCGGCGGTGCCAGCGGCGGTGCCAGCACCACCGCCATCGAAGCCCCAGGAGCTGCCCGTCGAGGGTCCCGCGTCGACCGACCCTGTGTACGACTTCAAAAAGCAGTTCGCGCCGGGATACGCGGCCCTCGATTTCGCCAACCAGCTCGAAAAGAGCCGCATCGCTGCTCACAGCCGCACCACGCCGAAGCCCCAAAAGTTCGACTCTCAGGTCCTGCCAGTGCCTCTGGAAGACTACAAGGACTACGTCACCGGTGGCAATACCGGCGGATCGCTGATGCGAGTCGCCGTGGTGGCGCAAAACATCCCGAAGCCATTCTACTCGTTGCAGCCGCCGACCGCTCAGTTGTGGAACCAGCAGGGTGCGCCACAAATCCATTTGGGACAGTCTGCGGAACAGCAGCAACATCAGCCGCAGACCGAAGGCTCCAGGAACGGACCATCATCCCAGTCTTACTCCGGCGAACATCACCAGGCTCACATCTTCCCTTACGGAGGCTGGCCGACGCAGGGACAACTCCCCGGCTACGTCGCGTATCCGTACTCTTCGTACCCCGTCGCCGACAGCGCAGGTACTGGCTCTGTTACCGAGCAAGCGACCGGTGAGGACCAAGCCACGCAGCTCGACACACAGCACGAAGGAGTCATTCCTGGTAGTCAGCTCCCCGAGCACTCCAAAGGTAAGTTGAGTGCCGTTCAGCCGCAATCTGCTCAAGCTTGACAGCAACACAGTGGGACAAAACCTCAGTATAAGCTTTCCTTTTCCGCGAGCAAGTTTTCTTTTTTTTTCCAGCGTGATAAATGATCAGGATTGAGGCGTATGGGGCCGACAGATCTAGCCTTACCAAATTTGCAGGCAAACTGAATACGTAAGGCTGTGTTTAGGTTCCCAAGCTGCGTAAAGAAGTAACTACGCACGACTTTTTTTTTTCTTCAGACAGATATGGTCACTACTGCACTTAATATTCGCTTTTACTTTTCCGAGGTTTTAGGCCCAAATTTTGATTGGATGCTCAAACTCGAAATTTTGGAAGTCTGCACTCATTGGTGTCGTCATTTTTCTGTTCTTCGTGTTCGTCTCGTTTCGCCAAAAATAATAAATAGGATAGAAAAAATAATAATTAATAAAAATAAATAAAATAAAATAATAATATAACAATATAAAGGTTTTACGTCCCGACACCAAGATATGATTACGAGAGACGTCGTAATGAAGGGCTACGAGAGTTTCGGTCATCTGCTGTTCCTTTACGTGCGCTTACACCACACAATACGCGGGCCTCTACCACTCCGCCACCATCGAAATGTGACCACCCTGGCCGGGATCAAATCCGCTACTTTCGGGTCAGCAGTCGACTATACAGTTGCACCACCGCGGCGGCGTCTGCGCCGAGAATAAAAACTTGCTCTAGATCTCGAGCAAATCTACTCGCACTACAGTCGTGTTATTTCGTCTTCCTTCTTTGCTTTCGTCTCGTTATCCTCAACTAAAGCGTCCACTTAATACGAAGGTACGCCCGATGCCGAGTCCGTCCAGGAGACTGCCGAGCCCACGCCGGCCTCGCAAGTGGAGGAGAGTGGTGTGGCCGAGACCACCCAGGGACCCAGGAGCCGTCGTGAAGCGGTCCCCGAGGATGAAGTCGTCGACGTGACGGGCCGCCCCGACGGACCCGAGGCGGACGAGCTGAGGAGCGGTCCTCTTAAGGACATCAAAGTGCTCGACCTCACGGAGTGCTTGGCCAAGGTCTTCTGCACGATGACAGCGCGACCGGGCGTCTTCGGCCCGCAGAGCGCCAACGTGACTGAATACTTGAGGTAAGCTTTAGTAACGTCCCAAAACCACTCGATAGAGGGGGGGGGGGGGGGTCTGGAAATTTCGACATTCACCTTCATCGAAAACGCGGCCACCATGGCCTGGATTAGGTGTTTGCAGTACCTGTCTGCCTCGTTCTTGTATGTTCATCTTCATTTGCACTAATTCAGTCTGTTAAAAAAAAACACTTTCATCTACCTACCACAGTTCAAAAAAAGAGACGAAGTGGATGAAAGTGAGACACTGCTATTGCGCTCACGTATGATGACTCAACTCGCGCATTGATTCGCCTGCTCAGAAATAGCAGTGTCACCAGTCTAATCTCCGTGGTCTGTGCAAGAGCACTGGACGGTGTTGCTATCTCAGGCATCGTCCATTCCGAATAAACACAAATCAAGTTACGTCTATTTGTGTACGTCTATCATGCATGGTGTCGGTATAAACAACATATTTTATAGTTACGTATTAAAACACCAGCACCTACGAGAATCTGAATACCAATCAGGGGTTCGCCACCCATCCTTAACCCCACTGGCCACAGAGCCACGCGTAGCTGTTCCAATTGACACTAACACCAGATTTCCATCCAGCGTTGTTTTGAAACTATACGGGTACGTTTTGTTGTCGTAATTCCTATAGCTAATAGGGATTATCCCTTTCGTTGCCATGCTGGATGAAGCGGCATGCGCTGTGGCTGCTGTTGTCGTTGTTACCCATAGTTATGTGTAATTATTACCCGCTACCCGTGTCACTCATCTTTCTCGCACTGATGATTTTCACGTGATCTTTGTCTCGACGCAGGAGTCTTGATCAGGGGCGCAACGACCCGGGAATGGCCTTCTGGATGGAGGCGTCTGAAGCCGGCAGCGCGAGCCAAGACTGCGAGGCCCTGTACTACAGGTGCACCCTCCCCGCCGAAAAGCTGAAGGAGCTCATCGACAGCAGCTACGCTCTTTGAATGGCTCCTCTCAACTTGTACAGCTAATGTCCACTCGTCCAAACAGTCATCTGAACAGGGGGGCGTCACCCACCATTCAGTTGTGTAATATATGACCCAATTGTTTTTGTAAATAAAACGCATACACCACATCCTCGCGTTTGAAGTCCGATTTCGATGGGAGTGCATCTGCTGGCACTTGGTGCTGGTTTTGTTCTATTGACATTTTATTAGGCTGGCGTACATATACACTGTTTTCCCGGGTGTTCTTGTGGCGCGTACCGAGGTGACCGCTATCTGCTAGGGCTTGTCAGTACAGTACATATTGGTCTGACTCTTGCGGGTCACGGAGAAAGGGTGGAACTCCACCTTGCCAGAAACAAAGAAAGCCATAGAACACTCCTCTTTGGGGTTGGGGTGAGTGGGATCCGGAACGTAGGGCCTCTTTTTTTTTGTTGTTGTTTTAAAGTAAAAAATGATTTTACTTTCGTTTGTGTCCCCCTTATTCATAATAATATCGAAGGTTTAACGTGTGAAAAAGACGCCACGAATATATGCTGGACGCCGTATAATGGAGGGCTCTGGAAAGCTCGACCATCCGGTGTTCTTTACGGTGAACTTATGTCGCCCAGTACACTGGCCTCTACGGAATCGAACGCGCGACCTTCGAGTCGCCAGCCGAGCCCCCTATTCGCCCCCCGATCGGGCTTTAGGGGCTTAACAGATGCACGAAGCTCACCGAACGTTACTATTCCTTGTGACAGTCTGCCATTAAAAGGTGTGTTCGCACTTGTCTGCGCTTTTTCACTGCAGTGTGTCACGTTTATTGTATTTTTATTTTAGTAACGTCTACTATGCACTGTTTTAGCATGACTGAATTCATTCTTGATGCACGCTAGTCATAATTACCAACCCCCCCCCCCCCCCCCAAAAAAAAAAGAAAGAAATTCGATATTTTTGGGCGATGAACCCAAAAATACAGCGATTACTCACCCGCATTTTTGTTTTAATAATTTCTTCATGGAATGACAGCCAACTAAGTTTATTCAGGAAAGCTGCGTGATTTACAGCGCTTGAGCACGCTTGTTTTTTCTCCTATAACAGTAAAAAACGGTAATATTTCAGCCCGAAGCTTTCTTATATTGATTATCTGCATCATAATGATGGAAAGGTTCGATGAATCGATAGTACAAAGGTTCTTTATTTTTTTTATTTTTTTGAAGCGATTGTGATTCCAGTTCTTCCGTCGGTCTGGCACAACGCTACAAAAACTCAAGAAAATGTGAAAAAAAAAGATGACGTTCTTGAAATTATACGACATATGTAAGGCACGCCGTCTGGAATAATTTTGACAATCTGGCCTCTTTTAAGCGACCCCAAATGTAAAAACACGGGTGAGGCAATTAGGAAACTCCAACCAAAATTTGTATTACAGCGGATGCGCCAGCGCTTGGTCTGGCTTCGAAACGTCGGTTTTCCGAGCAGAGTTTTTAGTCGGAGTTTTGGTAATCGCCTCATTCCTATCCCAACGATGTATACTTCTGTCAAATGTTCACCTTTGATAAGAACATGTGTCTGTGTATAGATGTCGCCCAATGCTAAACTTGCGCACGGCAACTCACGTTTAATCAGCTCTGTGTCATTCAATTGAAGTACTGAAGTGTCAGAATTTACCATACAGCAGTCTCATGGGACTAGGACCATACAATACAAGGTTATCTCAAGCACAGTTAAAGCTCGTCGCATAACCGATAAGCAAGAACGCCACAACTTTGTTTCAAAGTAGACACCTAACAACAACGCAAAACTTTCGCTTATCCCTGAGTCGCTAAAACGCTGCATTCACACAATATTTATTATTCTTCGTGTTTGGGACGACGTCAAGTGCACATTACGATGGGCTTCAGCTAAAAAGTGGCACCTACACCGACATGATCCTGGCGAAGAGAGGCTACGACGACGATACACATCACTCTCGCCAAGTGCTCGACCTCATCTTATCGCGGTACATATACAGGCGAGCAAGGCCAAATGCTTCTGTAGAGAGTGCTAGGCAAACGTGCAATCAATTACTCTTGCACTAATAGAGTGGCACAAACCACGCTTTGAGCACGAGCCTATGTGGACAGCAGGAGACGCAGGGAGCAATCCACACTCGGTGCGCTTCAGCCAGTGGCCACCAGGCGGCGACCCCACTCGATCTCGGGGCGATCCACCGCGGTGGGCATGTCCCCTTACCCCAAACACTGAGTAAGCGTTCCAAGAGCATTCGCGCCTTTATTATTAAACTGGGGAGGAACCACGCAAACAGACTGATATCTTCGTTCACCTTCCGTGCCGGTTCTCCCGACCCAGGAGGTGGACCGCATTGACATAAAATGCTTGCCCAATCCGATCCGGGCTTTTTGCGAACCCATCGCTTATTTATTGTAAATGAAATTAGGAGATGGATGATGGATGAAAAACTTTTATTGGGGTCCTGAAGGATTCCACCCCCGTTTTATAGGGGCAGGATCGCGGGCCGCTCCCACGTAGGGGACGTTCGTTTAAACGTACAGTAGATTCTCAATGAGGCGAAACCGGCAGATACGAACAATTCCCCAGCCGAATTCCGTTATTTTGTGTGGGCCGAAATTCGGATGTTCCGAACACTTTTCCTCATCGTGGTGGGTCGTACGAACTTTTTTTAGAACCGAAACCGTCGAGGGAAGGCAGCGTGCTCGCCGCTTGGCAAGAACGTGCGCGGCAAGTGCACGCACTGTAATATAACCACTGTAGACGAAACCGCTGTTATGCTGTAATGTATACGACGACGACGTAACCGACACAACTGCACACGCACGTCTAAAGTTCGACCACACTCGAAGCGACGCTGCTTTCCACAAACTCTGCGAACAAAACCGTGGCAGGTGGGATCACAGATAACAAAACAAAAGACTTTATGTCGAAGGCACGTTCGAAGCCAGCACACGCGGATTGAAAACTGCACTACAGTTTTGCGCAGCTGCCGTGCGCGGTACCACGGTCGCGGTGATGCGATCAATAACGACTATAATAGACCCATTTCATGTTTGTAAACACAGGTAGGCCGATGTCGACATTATGGGTAAAATTACAGCGACGTCCGCACGTAACTTCCGCCATAAGCGCTGAGGGCTGCGATGTGCGCCAACGAACAAAACTAAGTTGTGAGACGCGACTCACATACGACCGCGACGCAGTTCGTCGGCATATCGTTTTTTTTTTCTTTTTCTCGTTGCTTGACTGAGAATACCGCATGCACCATTGAAAACTCGGCAGAAACTGCGGTAGGCAGAGCATCTTTTGCCTATCAAGACAGCGCCACCGCATCTTCGTGACGTAAGTCCGGTGGAATTCGTCTATACCCAAAGGCACACATCGAAAGCAGTGGTAGATTAATGGTAATAATATAGACGTTAAAGAAGGCCAGAAGTTGGCCTGAAGTGAAGTTTCGACCCACGTTTTTCCGGCAGCCGGTTGCGCCGTCCCGTCTGTTCACGTCCGTTCCACGAAAGCAAACGCAAACGCGAGTTCTTTTGACCGAAATAGATTTTGCTTGCTGGTTGTTGAGGTGACGCGAAATTTCACGAGGTACGAATATTAGCGCACTCCGTTTGAGATCACACACCTTCTGCTGTTGGGAAACGTATACACCGTCGTGTGCTCGGCCACCCCAAGCATAAGACCGCAACGCCGACGTTTACGCCCCCCCCCCCCCCAAGTTTACGACGTTAAAGCCCCATCATTGAAAATCTCAAGGGGGGTTGGAATGCAATGGGTCTGTGGGCGGGGGTCCTGCGGCTTGAATTTGGCACTCTATTGACTATCGGTACGAACACCCAGCATAATATGGCATGTTGGCATTGTTTCAAGCAGACTTTTTCACCAGAAAAAAATCACAAAAGTTGACTGTGCAACAGCTTTTTATTGTTATACACGATATATTGTTAGAATCAGTATATCTATAAGTGGGTTCGACTTACTAGCACTGGCGTTTACTAACAGTGGCATAAAATATAAAAATAATGTTGTAAAAACAGTTGTTTAGTCCTTTTCGTTGTTTATCTGCATTTTGAAAAGTGAACATAGTGCACGGAGTTCATTTTCATCTAGGCTAGCGTATTTATAAGTGAAAAAAAATCTGTTTTTTTTTCTTCTGTTTCTCTTGCGGTGGGAAGGTGCTACGATGCTCAAGACGGGCGCTGCATATTCATAAATCTGCATGATTGCGTTTGAGAGTAGCGCATGCTTCTAATTTAAATAGAGAGTGCAATAAAAACAAAACGGCTCCACCCTATAGTCTAAGATAACAGCGCAGCCCCGCCACGGTGGTCTAGTGGCTAAGGTACTCGGCTGCCGACCCGCAGGTCGCGGGTTCGAATCCCGGCTGTGGTGGCTGCATTTCCGATGGAGGCGGAAATGTGTTAGGCCCGTGTACTCATATTTGGGTGGACGTTTAAGAACCCCAGGTGGTCGAAATTTCCGGAGCTCTCCACTACGGCGTCTCTCATAATCAAATAGTGGTTTTGGGGCGTTAAACCTCACATATAAATCAACCAAGATAACAGCGCGCATTTTTCAAAGCCCTGAATTTAGGGACAGAGAAGGCAAAATAGACATTGAGTATAAATATTCAGAAGGAGAAATCACCGTGAGGGCGCAAATAAACACAACACCTAAGAAGAGACATACGAGGACACATTGCGCCTGTCCTCGTCTTCTTGTGTGTTGTTTTTCTTTGCGCCCCCACGATGGTTTTTATGTGCCCCGCCGCAGTGGTATAGTGGCCAAGAAACTCGGCTGCTGACACGCAGGTCGTGGGTTCGAATTTCGGCTGCGGCGGCTGCATTTCCGATGGAGGTGGAAATGTTGTAGGCCCGTGTGCTCAAATGTGGGTGCACGTTAAAGAACCCCAGGTGGTCGAAATTTTCGGAGCCCTCTACTACGGCGCCTCTCATAATCATATGGTGGTTTTGGTACGTTAAAAACCACATATCAATCAATCAATCAATCAATCAATCAATCAATCAATCAATCAATCAATGGTTTCTATGTCAAAGCACCTACTCGCCCAACAGTCAACTCTTTTGAATCAGAAGGAGGTTATCCGATTGGTAGTTACAATAAAGCCACAAGAGAAATTTAATGCTTCACTACATAGTGATAATACTATACTGTATTACGGGCGACGACTCCATTCTTATCTATCCATTCATCCATCCACCGTTCATGCGATGCCACAGAGGGGTTCTCTAGGCCACTCCTCTGGGCTGGTGGCGCATCTCTGCGGCCGTCGGGACTTTTCAAGTCGTTCCATAGCTACACCGTAGCTGCGTTCTTTCGTGCTTTCCCAGTACTGTCTTCTTGTGTTCGCCAGAAGCGCCCAGGAGAAACACAAAAGAACGCGAGGATTCGGGTATGTAAGCTGCTTTGGAGGCACGGACACTATAATCCGTTGGAGAACCGTCTCCTTCATGTGCACCGCACGTTCCAGCAAGAGTTTACGCAGTCGCTGCATCGACCACGGTGACTTCAAGGAAAAGCCATGAATAGGGCTTCGAAAAGAAGAAGAAACAAAGAAAACAAAAACGCTATTTTGGTTCTTCCTTTGAGGGGAGGAGGGGGGTGGTGGCTTAGTGCCTTGGGAAGGGAGAATCGCTTGTTAAGATTCAGTGAGAAACAGAAACGAGCTGGATGCACAGCATCGTGATTTGAACTCTGGAATCCGGAGCAACCGGCTACATGGAAGAGTGGACCGCAGGTTCCGCGAACCCAAAGGCTTGCAGAGGGCCATGCGTGACGTCGCAGCAAAAAGACAGGATCGAACAAGTCGGTGCTTGTTCGGCCAGAGTGCATTTCACCTCGCACCGGCCATTGAATTTTCTCCGAATCGAGCTCAATTTTTGTCAGTTACTGTCAGATTTTTTAACTGTTTTCCCTTTTTTTTTCCGATACTGTCCTCGTCGTGCACCTCCTCTCAGTGCAGGCCCTCGCTAACTTTCCAGCCTCGCCTGTTTGCCTATTCTTCAGAAGATAAGCGAGCTGTGCTTATAAGCAAACGTTATTCCAAGGCACGCAATAATTATATATTGCAACAAAAATAACGAGATAATTGTTTAATCTAACCGTGTCTTAGTAACTCGTTTTAATTAAGTTGCAATTATATATCTCTTCATCCTGAAGTCATTGATGCTTACTTTTGACATAAATAAAATCCAATCTCAGGCTAGAAGTATAGTGCAAACTTATTTTTGGTTATGTCAATCAAGAGCAAGATAAAGTTCTGCTTTTGACATCACTTGCAGAAAGCTGCCCATCGCACTACTCGTCAAATGGCGTAATGCCTTCAGAAAAGTGATCGTATATATATCAGTACACGAAAAAATGAAGTTAAATGAAAACAATCAATCAAGCAGGAGGTTCAATTTATTTAATGTACTCTATATCTTGAAAACGGGTGGCGTACACAAGTATGTACAAATACGTCTGAAAGGGTTAAGCAACCTGTGAACCATCCTTTAATTTGAAACCGAGCTCTGTAACTCTTCCTCGCTCTCTCCGTTTTTGGCTCTTTTCCTCACCTTCCAACCACCACCATTTACGCCGGCTCCGTGCGCAGATGCGTCGTAGAGCCGGCACCCTTGGTCAAACCTAAATATCGTCTGAAAGGGTTCCCAAATCGACAGGCTGCCGAGGTAAATCCGGCATTTTTTTTTCTCCCCTTGCCTCTTGCGCAGCGTAATAGACTCAAAGGCCTTGACAACTGCGCATCTTTGCATTTTAGAAATAAAGCAACACACTACGTAATCACGCCGTATTGGTGTTCCGCCAAAATATGCGTAATATTCGTTTTTTTTTATTGACAATGTCAGCACGTATGGATGCAGAAACCAGATCAATATGGCTGGTCATTCGCCACAGGAATACGACCAAAACGTTATTTACACACACACACACACACACACACACACACACACACACACACACACACACACACACACACACACACACACACACACACACACACACACACACACACACACACATCAAAATTTCTGCATCGAAGACGCAGGATTGTGGATATGTAGACATTGTTTTTGTAACAATTCCTGTGTAGTTGGGTAAGTTGTGTATGTTGTGTTCCATTTACATATGTACACATATCTTATTGTAACAACTTTTGGTGTGTCTGTGGATGTTGTGTTCTGTCGCAATGTTCTGTTGGATTGTAATTGATGTTCACTGTCTGTGAGAATAAATTTCTCTAAACACAAGATTCATCTTCGCTGGGCGTGACCTCCTTGATTTTAGGCCACAGGACGGCTTTAGGCTTTCCCATAGGAGTATCAAGTACTCTAAATCGTTAATTACTTTTTCTAAACACAATATTGCCGTCGAAGAATGTCCACCACCCGGCCTGCCAGTGGAGACGCCGCCGATTTATAGACCATGGCGTCTCGAATGCCGCGTCCTCCAGGACTCTGAGTCTACGAAAAATTGTCCCGACCGTTACGCGCATCGCTCATTGGCACATATATAGCTGATCGGGATTGCCAAAAACAGTTGCGTCACCGTTGCAGTGCGTCGGACCGAAGACATCATGCCCGCATTGCCCACCGTGATCACAGCCCTTCCACCGTCATGCTGGCATGGCAAGAGGAGCTCGTTGAACGGTATACCGACGTACTATGCGCGCTCATTCGCTCTCGGCTGCAGCTTGGCGCTGTAGACGTGCACCGTGTGCGCACCCTGAGGTGCTAATGTATGCACGCAGGGCTCTGCTTCGCCCACCAGGCTCGCCTGCCCACTCGCTAAACTCTACCGCACCAGCTGCAGCGGGTACGCGCGACTTTCAGACATTAACTCAACACTTTCACTCAATGACTCTATCTATTGCTGGTGTCAGTCACTCAGCATCCGTTTCTTCGTATCCCCTGCTGAAAGACTTACCACAATATTTCAACATGTCATATGACCATCTGCTATCACCGCCATCCGATGACGAAATAAAGGGTGCATTAGACGCAATGAAACAGTGTTCGGCCCCCGGGCCTGACGGACTCCCTGCAGAGTTTTATGTACAGTTCTGGCCTATCATTGTTCCATTTATGTCACGCGTTATTCGCAAGTGTTTCCGAGATATTACCCTTTCAACCTCCTTCCACAGAGGCCGTATAACATTAGTTGCCAAGAAAGACCAAATGTCCACGCGACCAGAATATTGGCGCCCCATTACTCTGCTTACTGTAGATAACAAGCTTTTGGCCAACATCCTGGTGCACCGAATCAGTTCGTCTCTCACATCATTAATCGCTCCCCACCAGGTCTGTCCCATTCCGGGCTGAGAAACACACACCCATACGTGGTTAACGTGTGCCATAATTCAATACACCACTAGTCGATGTGCGCAAGAACTGTTAGTTTCCTTAGATCAGGAGAAGGCTTTTCATTTTATAGAACATGGCAAATTACTAGATGTTTTACATGCATTCGGATTCCATGATAAGTTCATTGACCTCATTCACGTGATGTACACTAATTCAGAAAGTATCCTTTACATAGATTCCCGTGAAAGTCACCCTTTTCATGTGACGCTTGGGGTTACTTATCGCAGAAAAAAACGCAAGGTGCAAAGCTTTTGTGCGAGCGCTTCTTTGAAATCAAAGCAAAATATTTTGTACGTGTTGTCTGGATCCGATGTGTGGAGGACGTTGATAGTGAGCATCATTGAAACAAAGAGCATCCCTCTTGAGACGTCAGGGGTTGAAGTGACGGGGGGGGACAGTAGCGTGCGTGAGGGGTGGGGAGAACGATATGCGTTTCGTGATCTCTTGGGCTCTCCACGGAAGGGTAGCACGCGGGCTTGTTGGCTTATGATTATCACTTTGATCTAGCTCAGCGAAGAATGAGAGCACACACGGAAAGAGACATCTGACGACACACGTACAGCGCTGACTTCCTACAAAATGCGTTTGGTCGAAGTTAGCGCTCTTGAGCACATTTCCCTTAATCCGATTTCACGTAAGGCAGCTCCCATAGTGGGTCAGTGGTTCTTCGTGGAAGATAGGCGAAACGAATTCTTCGCTACTTGCCAAGATGCTTATGACTGATGACTTAGTGGGTGTGTGGCAACTGGAAATGCAGCGATCGCACTAAAAGAGTTTACTGCAGCAATGTGCAACAATGTATTCGAGACGCCACAGTAGCAACACCATGCAACTGGCAGAAAGTACATAAGATTTTGAACAGGCTGCCCCTGGGTTACGTAAGGTCTGGGTGTTAATTTACGCCATAAAATCAGTGAACGCGAAGTTGGAAGCATGAATCTCTTCAATGTTTTGACAGAGAAATCATGGGCTACAAAAGAACTCACTTTTCGTGAGGTACAAACTCGCGATAAACGCCGGGGTGGCACATTTCAGCTTCGTTTGTTAACCCCTAGGGAGGAGTGTTTGCGCGGTGATTATGCTTATTTTTGTGTCGTTTTTCAGTGCGAAAAATCATCTGTGCACTTTGCCTATCTTCTCCCTTTCTCCAAACATCCTGCGCACTGACGAGTGTTTCTTTTTTTCCTTGTACAGTATGATTATAAGGCCCGTCACAGTGAGAGACTCCGGGTTAGTTTTGCACATCCGGTCGTTCTTCCAACGTGCACCAAAACGTAAGTCCGCAATAGTGTCTTCACATTTCGTCCACGTGAAAGTACTCCCGATGTGGTATGGAATCGGGTCTACGCATGTTACCTGGCTTAACCACACCATAACAGTTATTAAGTCACCAAGGCAGTTTCACATCGATCCTTATGCGTATTTATCATGTATTTCTACAGATGCTTCGAGTTGCGCTGTTCCTGTTCGTGCTGTCCCTGGTCCTGATGGCCGCCAGCGGCTTGTCGTCTCCATTGGGCTCCATCCTTTCGAGATTGCGAAGCATAGCAGGCTACAAGATGGCGACCGCCGCTAAGCTGGCATCGTACATCACTGGAGAGCGTGCTAGCAAGGACGCTGTCGCCGCGAAGGTAGGATCATGGGCTTAGTCCAGTGGCGTAGCATACCGAGCCTCTGCCCCACCTCTTCAACCTCTTTTGACATTCTTGTTCTAAATTCAATGTTCCATTCGGCGCTTGGTGGCACTTGACTTTTACAGCCAAACTTGCGCGGCTTTTGTGCCACAGGTCTTTTGGATGACGCTCCTAACGGTGTACTCGCAAAACCGTTTGAACTTTTTTTAACCAACGTCCAGTGTCCAGTGTGTCCAGCTTCCAGTGTGAAATGCGGACCACTATACAGCCTAGTATACGTTCCGGTTCATGTGAACATTATACCCATTCTTCACTCAGTTCACCAAAAGAACCACGCAACCTATAATGTAGACTCCAGGCATCAGGTAAACCCACTAAGCTTTTTTTCCGACTATCGTCATCTCACTGAGAGGTGTCTTGCGTATAGCGAATTCGTCGCTGCCATGGCTACATGACTGAAATTGAATCGCACGAGCTTCATTGGCTCTTGTGTTGAGTCGAATAGGGTCGCGCATTCGGCATTGAGATACGAGATCATCCCTTCCCCGAGAGGAATTTCTGTTTACGGCCCTGGTTTAGTCGACTCGCAGATCGATCTCACTATACGTCAGCGGGTTCATTATTGCGCAAGATTCACTGAAGCGGTTTCGACAAACATTCTGCTGATTGGGCGAGCTTGATGCGCCATATTCTTCTATTGCTTTAGCGCAACTCAGGGTGAGCATGAAGAAAATAAACATAAGCAAGAAACTAAAGAAAAGATCAGTCAACAAGATTAGCGCTAATATTCCTTGTGCCTCTTGTCTTCATGCGCATATATACTGATCAACGCTCAAGAAATAGAGGAATACGGAACAGAAGATTAAGGGAGAAGAGAGTCCTTCCTGTCAAAAGCTATTTTACTCTCGCGGTGATCCTCGTTGTCGCTTTTGTTAAGTACCAATTTGTCCAGTGTGCAATGCGCCAAAACGAACCAGTTTCAAATTTGTCGGTGAAAGTATTCGCAATTAAGCTCACGGTTTAATTACTGTAGGGTTTCAAGTGCCTAGTCCTCAATGCGCTGGAGGCACTGCATAGAGGACCTAGAAGGAGCAGCTGTGTAATATTTTTGGCTGTCTGGATCATGGTAAAAAGGTAAAAGCAAAACGCCAATAAAAAAAATAAACCTTCAAAATAGCACACTGATGTTTCGGCCCCCGTACGGGAGCCGAAATGTCAGTGTGTGTGTATGTGTGTGTGTGTTTGTTGCTGTTTTGCTTTAACCTTTCGACCATGATTATTTTCGACCAGACGAGCTTCCGTCCAACTCTGGGTTCCCCTGTCTGAATTCTTTAACTTGCGTCCAGGATTGAGTTACAGCGAGATCGAAACTCAACAAGCCTTGTTTATTGACGTACTACTTTACATATCGGGAGTTGGTGGATGATATTTGGCTCGTGCTTTAGTCTTGTCTACATGATATACATCGTTGATCGCTATACCCATGGTGTACGCCTCGTGCTGCAGGATGTCGCCAAAGATTCTTACGAACTAGCCACCGTGCACATCCCATCCGAGGAACCTGAGGCCCCTGTAGAAGTCGTGCAGCAAGCGGGGCCGCCGTTGCCACCGCCACCGAGGCCGCAGGAGCTGCCCGTTGGCGGTCCCGCGTCGACAGACCCAGTGCACAATTTCAAGAACCAGTTCGGCGCTGGGTACGCTGCCCTGGAGTTCGCTAACGAGCTCCAAGAAAGGCGCAACGCTGCCGGCCATGTCCCGATCACAAGGCCGCAGCACTTCGACGCTAAGGTCGAGCCCGGGCTCCAAAACCAATACAAGGACTATGTCGCCGGTAGCGACACTGGCGCCTACGGAGATTCCGCTCAACCTTGGAGCCAGCAGGGCGCGTCACATGTCCATTTAGAACAGCCTATGGAACAGCAGCCACACCAGCCGCAGACCCAAGATTCCATGAATGAGCCATCGTCCCATTCTTACTCCGGGGGACAGCACCAAGGTCCCATGTTCTCTTACACAGGCTGGCCGGCGGGGAGACAACCGTCCGACAACGCCGCGTACCCGCACTCTTCGTACCATGTCTCCGACGCCACAGGTCCCGACTCTGCTCCCGAGCACGCGACAAGCGAGCACCATGCTACGCACTACGACAAACACTACGAAGAAGTCGTTCCTGGTAGCCAGGTCCCCTTACCACTCCAAAGGTAAGTTGTGCGTCGTACGTTGCAGGTTGCCGTTCAGTAGCCATCTGTTCAAGCTTGAAGGCAATACAGTGCAACTATATATACATGTTTTCGTTTTCCTCTAGCGAGACTTTTTTGTTTTCTTTTTTCAGTGTGAGACAGGCGAGTACGAAATGCCAAGAAACGATAAGACAACCGTCGAGTGCCGACTACCAACGGTTTATTTTGATCATCATCCAAGCAATACTTATACCTAACTTACAATCAGATAGTCTAAAAGAGTATCAGACAAGTAGTCTATGCGCACACTGTATAGGTTAAGAATCAGAATAAATGTTGCCCCATCAGAAAGTGATAGCGACAGAGTGTTGATGCACCTAATCCTCGCTTTTGCTTTAGCAAGGTTAGGTATATACATACTTGGGCGCTTGATATGAACTTTTGAAATCCAGCGCTCATCTGTGTCATATCGTTTCTAGATCTTTAGTCGCCATCTGTATCACACTGAAAAAAAAACATATTTGCTCATGATCATGAGCAAATGAACTAGCACTAGCATCCTGCTGTTTAATCCTGCCTTTCGGTCCATTTCCTGAACTAAAGCATCCCATTACCGCCAAGGTACGCCCGATGCGGAAACTGCCGATGCCTCGCAGGGATCACAAGTGACATATAGCGAAGGTCCAGAGAACCGCCAGGGACCCAGGTACCGTCGACAAGCGGACATCGACGAGGATGACGTCTTCTACGTGAGAATCCGCCACCCTGTACCAAAAGCTGACCTTGACCTTCGTGATCGCGAGATGGAGACCGGACCTGTCGCAGAGTGCGTGGCCAAGATCTACTGCACGATGGCAGCGCGACCGACAGTCTTCGGTCCACAGAGCGCTAACATGACCGAATATTTGAGGTAAGCTTTCACCTGCACCATATACAACTGGGGCTACTAGTTAATCTTGCATGGTAACACAGTCAAGTGACCGTGAAGAAAGGCGGATGCAGCTAGGGAAGGGTACCATTTGTCCTTGTACCCCTCATCGTTGTGTAAGCGTGTTTGTTGGCGCAAATTTTAATTGGTTAAAAGAACTTTCATCTACATTGGACAGCCTGAGAAAACTAGTTTAAAATGGACAGAAGGCAAGAGATAATCGTGGGTGGAACTTGCGAACAAGTTCAAAACACCCGCACGCACGTGCATGCTCTGAAACAGCAGCGCCATCTGGTATATACTTTGATTGGCACCATGGATAAGATTGGCAACTACGCTAGTATGTTATGATTCTGATTTGGATTGAAACAGCGCTAACAAGAGAGCTCACATTCTCAACTGACGGCGCTCACGCTTGTAGGACAGGAAGAGTGGTGCGTCAAGTGTCATTTCAATTTTTTTGGATGCTTCCTCTCCTATAAATACTAGCCGAATTGACCTGATAATTTGTGATTGATGAGTCATTCTTTGAAAAGTGCTCTCATTAACGCTGTGATCGTATCGGTTCTTTGTGCACTTTCTCGAGCCACGTTAGCTTACAAAAAAGTCTCGAAATTCGCTACGGAAAGTCTCAATGTGACAAATTTAATGAAACAGAAATATTGAACTCGATTTCCATCTCAATTATTAAACAATTGATGGTGAAATCAATGACATCGGAGTTCTCTGAGTACAATTTGTCAATCTAAGCAAATTCACTGCTTCCCTTTCGTGTCCCTTTTAAGGCGTACGTATACTGACACCATTTTTCGAAGGTGAGTTTACTGTGCCTAATGCGAATTTCCTTTGGGACGATGTAGCGAGTGCTAAAAAGGAAACTGATAGGTGTAATCTTTAAGAGAAAAGCAGAGAGTAGAGTGGGTCAGGAAAAAAAAATCGGGGTTAGGGATATCATAGTTGAAATCAAAGAAAAAATGGACATATGGGCCGGGAACGTTGCCCATAGGCAGGATAACCGCTGGTCATTAAGGGTAACTGATTGGAATCTCAGGGAAGACAAACGCACGAAGGCGAGACAGAATGATAGGTGGGCCGATGAGGTTAAAAAGTTCGCAGGTATGAAAACACAAGACCGGGTTGATTGGCGGATCATGGTTGAGGTCATTACCCTGCAGCGGGCGTAGTCAGGCTGTTGCTGCTGCTGATGATGATACAAATATTCTGTCTACGGAGACGCCTTTGAATGAATGCGAACCTCAGGAGCTGCTGACAAGATATTTTATTCTTTTTTTCATGGCACACCTTTACCGACATTGACCCTTTATAGCTTGGCGTCAGGCTACAGTACTGATTATGGTTCATTCACGCAGCAGCCTATCTAGTTGCGATGACATTGGGTATACGAAAATTTGCAAAATGACCGCTGTCACCAACGGAGCCACGGTGTGGAGCGGCCGTGAGAACGTAACGAAGCCTAGCGCGTACACGTGACGAAAAGCTTAAGCCGCGTTGTGACGTCAGGGTGGAGTATTAACCGCAACTAGAAATAATAACATAAGGTAACTACTTTCCTAGCACGCGCTCACGGTTAGCAGTAAATTTGCTAGGCTCTTGCGGGCGTCGCCTATCATTTTACTCAAAAAAAATACGAGTGAAAATTTTGGTGTAATTTTCAAGGTCTGACCACGCATGTGCGTTTCAGCGTGTCACGCGCGGCTTTCTGACGTCGGGCCTCCCCTCTCTCTTTAGAGGGAGAGAGAACGAAGCGTGCTCTTCCTCTATCTCCTGAGAAGACGTGGCACCTGCCCTCTCCCTACACTGAGAGAGGGCGCGTGGCCACGCGAAGGTGGACGTTCTCTCTTTCCCTATGGGAGAGGGCTCAGCGCTGCGTCGAAAAAACACGCGCTGTGACGGATGCATGTGGTCAGGCCTTTACGCCGCGTTCACACTTCGGAAGTGAAGAGAAAACGAAAACGTCAGAGCAGCCTGAAAAACACGACCGCGCGCGTCGATGTTGTTCACATTCGTTCTGGTCCATCCCGCCGCCGCTGCCGTCGCTAGTGTCGACTCCTTGTCCGCGTCGCTTTCAGTTATTCAGGCTGCGTTCTTCGCGCTTTTACCCTCGATTTTTTTTTCCTTTTGTTGTTATGACATAAATATGTACAGATGGGAGTTACCCGTCAAGCTGTTTCTTCTCACCCCGAAATTTTCATCTTCGTGATTTGTAATCACCGTTTGCTTTTTCTTCTGTTGGACGCAGCAATCCCGAGGTGGTGAACGCCAACCCGGACATGATCATCTTCAAGCAGGCGTCAGTTGCTGGTAGCGCGGATGAAGGCTGCGAAGCCCTGTTCGAAGAGTGCACCTACGCCACCGAAAAGTTGAAGAAAATCATAGACGGCAACTACCCTAATTAAACGACGGCTTTTAAGAGTCAGTCATTCGTATAGCAAATATAAATTCTAATTGTGAGCAGAAATTGTAAAGCAAGTATAGCAGTGTTTTTGTTGCAGTTCTGAGTGTTAAAGTTTGACTTTGTTTAGTCTGTATTACATTAATTTCTTTAACTTATTCCATGTTGTTCCATTTTATTTGTACATATTTAACACACTTTCTGACAGGAAGTCCCCCTTCAGCCAAGTGCTCTGGGACCTCCTTCTGTATGTATTTGTAAGCATGTATTTTTTGTATGAAAGTAAATAAACTGAACTGTCCTCACGTCAGAATGGACGTCACTCATTTTCTAATTGTCAATAAAACTCTCACAGTCGATTCACTTAAGACGACACAAAGGAGCAAGCCATCTTTTTTTCTTTCTTCTCAGTCGATATATTGAATCTGCCCCACCTCCCATCGAAAGGTTCGTGCAACTAACGTGGCTTTGCACGGCCCCCTAGATTGGAAGCACTTCATCTGCTTTTGCGTTGCCTCAGTGATCGGACCACCTTTGAACAAGCTAGGAAGTCATGTGACGGTACGTCACGTGACTGGTGTAGTAAATTTTGGCATTTTGTGACTTCATCGTGACGTCATCACGTCATTAAAACACATCGAGATGGCTGTTTGGTAATAGAGATTTGGCGATGGATAGATAGCTTTCCAGTGCGCAGGAAATGTGATCAAAAACGAAATAACATTAAAGAGACGAAGTGCAGATACAATTACAGGTGTGAGTTTATTTATACACTATCGAATGGGGGAGGCGTGTGATGAGGAAAAGAGCTTGGCTAATAGCCCTTTCTAGGAATCGTTGATTGATGCATGGGGTTGAACGTCCCAAAACCACCATATGATTATGAGAGCTAGACACCGTAGTGGAGGGCTCCGGAAATTTCGAACACCTGGGGTTCTTTAACGTGCACCCAAATCTGAGCACACGTGCCGACAGCATTTCCGCCTCCTTCGAAAACGCAGTCGCAGCAGCCAGGATTCGATCCCGGGACCTGATGGTCAGCAACCGAGTACCTTAACAACTACACACCACCAGGACGGGGCACCTTGTCTAGCGTATCTCCTCTCATTGATAGAAGACCAACAAGTCTCGCAGCGGTGTGGTGCTGTCTGGGAAAACTTGGTGATTAGCGCCGTAACAAGATTGACAGTATGCTACACTCTCTGTAATACTTTAAAGGAATCCACCTACACACTTGGTAATGCGTATAAATTAAACTTCATTGAAACGATGTCCACCACATAGATGAGGTGTTGGCAAGAGACACTAGCATGCGCAACGAGGGTGTGGAGGGCGCCGCCGACGCCGGGTCCACGACACAGTGCTACTATGAAATACTCCGCATATAAAACACCAGATGGTGAAATTTCCTTAGTACTCCCTTACGGCGTATCTCCATCATGTTGTGGTTTTGGGACCTAAAATCCCAGATATTATTGACTTTGCAGCTACCATGTGCCGTGAGAGCGACCAGAGCTGATGTAGGATCCTTAGCGCTTGGTATGGTCACTGGAATGGGTGAACTTTAGCGTTCTAGTGACATCACCTCAATGAAGAGGAGGCTCTCCTCGTGATTGATGCTCCTCGAGTCGACTTACCTTTGGAAAGCCAGTCCTATCTGGCGTATTAGCTCGATGGGCCTCCCTAACGCATTACACCCGTTTACACGGGTGTAATGCGTTACAGTATTGATGCGATCCGCCAGATCCCGCATTCACGTAAACGACGTCTATGAAAAAAAAATTGACGTTGGCTGTGTGCGCAAGTAGTCTCTCACGAAAACTGGGTCACGCTAAAGGTTAGTGAACAACTCCTCGACGTACATTAAATGTGTGTCGACGATGAATCACCAACTCAACTTTCCACATTTTTTAGTGTTTATGCGTTTTCCTAAAGATATAAATTCCTGCTACGATCTAAGATATTTTTGAGGATATTTGAAGTTTGAATATTTGAAGTTGGAAAACAGAGGAAAATGGGGGATTCAAAGGGCGTTAAACATTGATAATCTCACGAAAGGAGTTATAAAGTACACATAATGTGAAAAATTTGTTACATTGCCACCACCACCAGGGCCTGTTGTCAGATCATTGTTCAAATTTACAGCCCTCAAATGGAGGAGACGTGGGACGATGGAACACAGCACAGACACTGTGTTCCATCATATTCCGTCCGTTTGAGCCATATAAATTCAAACAATGATGCATTGGCGGCCAACTAGCACAAGTAATAGTAGCAGAGAGCAGTACGACAAGCCCCAAGCATTGATACGGTAAAGCAAGACGGAAAGGTGAACTTGTTGGTACTGGATTGATTGATATGTGGGGTTTAACGTCCCAAAACCACCATATGATTATGAGAGATGCCGTAGTGGAAGGCTCCAAATATTTTGACCACCTGGGGTTTTTTAACTTGCACCCAAATCTGAGCACACGGGCCTACAACATTTCCGCCTTCATCAGAAATGCAGCCGCCGCTTGTTGGTATTGGTTCATGCTTACATTCTTACATATTAGAAGCACAAAAAGGACAAAGACAAAGTGTACCACATGAGCTCTTTGCTCAGAAAGAATGATTCATTACTGCAACGGAAAGTAGATACATAAACCCGACGCTTGTCTAATGCCCACGCATGCGCACAGTTTAGACAAGGCAAATATGCTGATGCTCAACAAGGATTCAACCCTCTTCCCCTTTCCGCCCACCAGCTACCTGCTTTCCTCGAATAGCTTCACTTCACACAGGCACTGCGCCGTGCTCCCGACCGGGTTGCAGAAATTAGGTGCCTTTCCTCATCTTCTAACCCCTACCACAACCACCACTTCACGGGCCAACATGACCAAAGATGGATGGCTGATGTATGTGGACGCCCTCGTGTCGTGTACTTTGATCTTGCCTTTTTTGCGCTTCTGTATTATAAGCTTGATACGTTAACGTTCCGCGAAGTCACTCCTTCAATCTTTCCCACGCGTTGTATCGTCCCCACCAGGAACCTCCGATAGACAGCTTATTGATCAAGAATGTTTGTGTGACTTCGCTGACGTCGTGGTCACGTGTCGGAGGCTGATAATGGTTTCCTTTCTTTGACTGAACGTTTTGCAGATGTGCTCGCGTCGGGCCCTCACAGTGTGACCTCCCGCCTTGGGAACTATCGCGATGCGATTGGCCGCGGCGTCATAATCACAGAGAGAAAAAAAGCATCGGCACTCACAATCCGCCTAGCCGCTCGCCCGTAAGGCTCGCTCGAAAGGGGCAGCCATGAACGCGAAAATGTGCCTCGTCATGCTTCTGGTCCACTGCTGCGGCGCCCACGAGCCGTTCCCGGGCAACTCGCCGCTCTCGTGGATCAGGAGGCGCATCTTCGGCACGGCCAACAACGAAGAGCGCTTCGTCAACCGCTTGGCCACCGCTACTCAGAGCCTGGTGACCCTCATGAACGACCCAGTCGTACTCGCCGAACTCAACAGGTTTTTCAACTTGCTTCGTACAGTGCTTCCGCCATAATTGCGAATGCTTTTCTAGTCTACTTCTGAGAGGAATGAGAGAGGCCGTGATGCTGAACAGCATATTGATGAACATACGTTAAACTGGAAATGTCATCGGAGCCAGTTCAGTCGACTTGTCCCGGTGAAGGCAGAAACCTCAAGGCAGTTTTTTTTTCGTTCGAGGGTTGTTGTTTGTCCACAAACTTTTGAGTTAGCGTTATGCCGCATACCGCAGTTATAAATCGTGAGAGGCCAGATAGGTGTATCCTTCTTTTCTGCCGTGGCAAAATCTCAGCCATATAAGGAATGAGTAGCTTTTTAAAACTTGTTTTCTTGAAGAGTACTAAGTGAAAACAAACAAGCGTCACGATATGTCAGTGCCATCATCCAGTAACCCGGTATTCCGTAAACAACTTGTCTAAACATTAGCAACATTTCCTAATATTCTAAGCTTAAATATTAACCTTAAACTAGTCTTGTACTGGTTTCTACAGCATATTGCAGTACTACTGTGTTGATCTCTGCACATTACTGGAACTTAATCTGGCGGTGCGTCAGACGCAACGAAGTGACTATAGCATTGCGTGTCTGCCGTTCTTATTTCGTCTTGCCTCAAAGTTGCTCATTTTTTTTATTTCTAAAACAGCTGCTCTGATATCCGCACAATTATTTCTCAGCGCGAAGAACATATAACGAAACAGAGCTAGGATCTTGTTATGTCGCTTTTTTCTGACAACAGCGCTGTGACATTTCCATAAAGTGAAAACTGCTAGCTGTAGGCTCAAGTTAGCACTTGAGTTTTCAAGAACTAACGTCTCTTTTTTTTCAGATACTACACAATGCTGATTCGCAATCCCGACGTCTCCCAAATCGTGGATTCGGTAAAGCCTTCGAGCAAGCGGCCATCGTCAACACGACTCACCTCTGTCGCATCCACGGCGAAGCCACCAACGTCGACCACAATGTCGACTGCGTCAGCAACGGACGAGCCGAAATTGTCGATAAATGCTACAATGACGACCGCGGGCAACTCATCAACGAGCACGAGCACACTTCGTCCCGTCGCTAGTAACACCGCCTCGGGAAGTAAGGACACGTCACCGTGGAAACACGACGGCACCAGTTTCGTAAACACCGTGAACGGCGTGAAGTACCGCTTCTACTTCGACCCCAGTCAGGTGTCTCGACCGATCGACGACGAAGCACGGGCCCGAGTCCGCCGCCACTTGAACCTGGTGCGGTTGAACGACGTCGACAACTGCGTTTCGTACCTCATCTGCGAGATGGCCCGATACCCGCTGCGCTACGGCACCCTAGGCGTCAAAGTGGACCGCTTCTTCAGGTACGTTCTTTTCCGTCTTGGCACTAGGCGGCCATCTTGTTACGCTGTCAAAGCGGTAACATTTATCTGGACTTGAATTCGGTTCGTCTGTCTCCGGAAGCATTCGGCGAAGCTGTACATAGCGCGACAAAACGGCATGTACGCTGGCGTCACATGAATGGTCCAGGTGGGCTGGTGCGAAACGTATGGGCTCGAGGTTAACAGCACCGCGCCGAACTAAAAGCGACGTAATAACACAAACAAAAAAAATGGACGTTCGTCGCCGAAAAAAAACGTTCATTCAATAAACTTCCCATTTCGAATGGGCCTTGAGGGTCACAGGAAATTTTTGGGAAGGCGCATCCTATAGGGCTTGTTACCGGACCACAACGATAATCGTGTCCATCTATCGCGACTTGCGTTATCGCCGAGCGTCCGGTGTTCCCACGAACGGCGCTATCAGCTTACGAATCATTCTTGATAGGATAGCATCGAGTGTCTTTTCTTTCAAGTCGGCGTTTCTCAAGAATGCCGTGTTAGACAACGAAATATTTTCAATAACCATGTACTGTTGCGCGTTCAAAATTGTAACGCAGGTGCGTCTTAAGAACACTGAAAACAACACACGGACGAAGGCAAGAAGACATAGTGGGCGAGCTCTGCTTCGCTTCTTTTTTCGTCCTTGTGCCGTTAGGGTCGGCCACAACGGTATACAACGTGATTACGGTACCGGGTTTGGGTTCCATCATGGCCACGGTGGTCGCATTTTCGGTGGAGGTGAAAGGTCATAATGGATCGTGGACTGTCCGATATCAGTGCACGTTAATCAACGCGAAATGATCGAAATTATCCGGAGGTCTACACTGCGGCGTGCCTAACAATCATATTGTAGCTCATTCCCGCAAAAAATGTGATTATTGTTGTGTTGTTTTGCGCTGTTTTAACGATGAAGCTTAAGCGACTTGTCGAATCGTCTGTTCCACCTCGAGCAGACGATTCTGCGGCTGCTCTTCAGACTTCTGCCCTTGCACTGCTTTCGCTCGTGATGTAACGTCATCGGTTCAGAATTTTTCGACCATGTATCGCATTTATTGACCGAGAAATTCGATCGCTATTCGATTTAACAGATCGTGCCCTTTGCCACTCTAACTAAAC
Source organism: Rhipicephalus annulatus (assembly GCA_013436015.1). Taxonomy (NCBI): domain Eukaryota; kingdom Metazoa; phylum Arthropoda; class Arachnida; order Ixodida; family Ixodidae; genus Rhipicephalus; species Rhipicephalus annulatus. Next base: position 490,015 of record WOVY01012744.1, on the reverse strand, counting down.
TTATGACGATTATCTAAGAGAAAGGGATGCCATATGGTCACTGGGGAAGGCAAAAAAAAATGTATGCACTCAAATCGCAGACGCGTGCGGTGCTGCATCTAATCAGTCTCGGGGAAGTTGGAAACATGCCGATGTAAAACGTGTCTGTGAATCTAGTTTGCTTTGCCCGATAGTAAACAGCACGAGATTTTACGCGCAATAACGGGAGATAACATAAATAAATAACATAAATAACATAAATGATAATTCCCTGCCTTGTACAAGTTTTGGGGAATTTCGAGTCGAGTACAGAAAGCGTGAATAGTTAAAGAAATCAACGTGCTTATGAAGAAATAAACATTAAAAGAAAAAGGAAGAAAAAAAACACGAAAGTTCACTTTTGTGATAAGATGGCTGAAATATCGCTGTAGCAAAGAACAAACATGACCCTGAAAAGACATAATGGTATAGCCCTTGTTCTGAAAAAATAACCATTTTGTCGATATACTTGATAATATAGTTTTTGCGTGATAAAGGGCACGACACTTCGTGGGAACATTTTCGAGTGAACAAAAAGAACTGTTGACAGAACTGAAAAGATTGCTTGTAATAATTACTTGGTTTCACGGGCTGAGCGAGGGAAACAACTTTATTGTTGATCCGGTATAAAGGGGGAACAGGTAGGGGAATTAAAGGAAGACACTATAACGTGCTCGGACGTCCCGGAGCTGCAACTTACTCGCGTCAAGCCCATGGGGGTCACCGCTTTCGGCCGCTGGCGTTCCAGGATGCAAAACACGTATTGGACCACGTGCTTGGACGCTGGCCCGAACCGCAACGAGGAGGTAGACACACTGGTTTCACGGGCTAAAACAACCATGTGATTGTGAGGCACGCCGAAGTAGAGGAGGGGCGGGGGTGCTGCGGATAAGTTTCGACCAAACGGTGTTTCTGAACGTGCATACGACTTCAAGCGCACGAGCGAACTAGCATACCACCCCCATCAAAGAGCAGCCGACGAGACCGGTAATCGAATCCTAGTTTGATTAGTTACAGTTAACTACAGTTAATCAAACCCCCTAGAATGTTCAATGCCTGGCAGCGCGACTCCTGTACTTATCAGGGCTGTACCTATTGGGTTATTAATAGCATGCTTGGCACATTGAAAATGGCAGCACGGGTATTTCACTCGCTTACCATCAGTCGTGTTTTTTCACATTAAAAAATCCGACTGTGATCGGTGATCGAGCTTTATTATTAGCACGACACTTTACCGGCTAAAATACCACGGTGAGTCGAAATGCTTGGCGAATTTTTTTTTTTTTTCGCAGGTACCCAATGTGGGACACGAACTCTGCAGCTGCGCACTACGCCGCCGTGGCACGACACGGCCGCCGCTACGGAGGCTGCCGAGGTCGCATCTCGTCGTGTCGTCATCCGATCGGGCCGCTCTTCCAGCGACACTACAGCTTCCGCTACGGACAGTAGCGAGCTTTCGAGCCCGAACGCCGAAAAAAAAGACACTTCGTCATTGTCTTCGAATGAAATGACTCATCGATTCATCTGCGCAACCGACTAAGCAAGACGGAAAGACCACGTGTCATTTTTGAAAGAAACGCAGGGTGGTGTCGTTTCGTTGCTTGCTTTTCAATAAACGCCAAGGGCTACTCTTTTCCCCTGTGTTGCTTTCCGCTTTGAGCGTACATCGTTATAGCAATAGCAATGATTACGTATACCGCATGTCGGCGTTTCTGTTTCTCTTATCTTTTCATCCCTCATTCCCCTTACCCAAGCGTAGGATAGCGAACCGGCCGCGCATCTGGTTGATTGCCCTGCCTATCCTTCCTCTTCTGGGACTGACACATTACTGCTAACTCCAGTTACAAGTAAATCACCAGACCTGTTGTGAGCGTTATGTCTCCGTCGTTTTGCACTGTTCAAGTTCGCTTCAGTCAGGTGGGGCGCTTTCCCAGCATGCAACAGTCCATGAAAAGTGGGCATGAGCCTACAGGAGATTCACACTTTGTATCAACCGAAAAAAGGCGACAGCAGAGTTTGCAAATGTTAACACGATCGCGTGTAGTAGTTTGACCCCCGTATTCTCGAACCTGCCTTCACTCAACGCTTCGCATTCACTTGAGAAAGCCGATGGAAGCGCCATCTCTAGGTACGGCAAGTCACTGTATATCAGCTATAGCCTGCTTCAACTCTTGAGCAGCGCAGCGTCATTTTCAGCCGAGTGGTGGCGCAAATGCTAAAAACTGCCTTCGAAAAGCACCCTATATTGGAATGAAATCACGGTTAAAACACATGCAGCCGTCAGCGACGAGGCTCGAATGTTTGATGCCACATGTGTAAATGCCTACGCTGCTTACTGCCGATCATTACCGACGGCTGATGCCCTGTTCCCCGCCATCAGTGTAGTGTGTATTGCTGCTTTTTACATTCGGTTTATCGGGCACAAACTCACCCCGCCCTCACCCCCCTAAGAAAAAAAAAAACCTTCGTCCGCAGGTTGTTGCCCTTCTGGAACGTCACTACTATGATACAGCCACTAAAAACATACACAATGCCGGTCCAGCTCTTGACGTTTGACTCGATGCAATAAAATAAGATTCTGTATAAACTACTTCGCATGAAATCGGAATCCAAAATATATGACCGTATGCGATAGCGAGGCTCGATCGAAATTCGGCAGTGCCCCGAAGGAGCCAGTAATGGCATTGACATACTGGCAGTAATGGCATACTGGTGTGGTTTCATTCGTGTAATATAATTTCAACCGTAGGCGTATACGCACGGTGGTTTCGCCATTAGGGGTGGGGGGTCGAATGTTCGTCGCCATTAGGGGTGGGGGGTCGAATCTTTGTCGCAGCGCTTTCCTCCCAATTAAGTCAACGGCTGACCTTGCACACAACTCGTCCCGACTCGTAGCCTATCCCCCTCCCTATTATGCCATTCCGTTAAGCTGGCTGCGTCCGCCCTCTTGGATGATTACGGAAAAGAAGCCCCCCACCCACCCCCCCTCTCGAGGGTGCACGCCCATGATTTTAACCACTTTCGCTACAATGAGCAGAGATATAAGGGCTAGTTAGAGTTCGTTCATCCTAGAGGGCGCGCTAAGCGAACACAGACACAACACAGGACGATTTTCATGGTGTACTGCGTCTGTCTTAGAGTACCTGGAGACACCGGTGTATTGCATTATGAAGAAGTTGTTGGAAGAAGTTCGGAACGTTGAGTACCAAGCCGTGAAGTGTACACTGCAGGCTGCATACACAAGATTGATGGTCGATACGTATGAGTTGAAACATACTTTATTTGCGCTATGTACATACACACGAGGAGTGGAAGCATTGGCGTGTGTAACTTAACACAGCGAGGCAACATTGATGAGCGAATAAATTCGATGTGATGCATGGGGCATTTACAAATACAAATTAGCATGTGCCACACAAAAGAGCAAGCGCACTATATAACAAATTGAACAGCCTACAACAATCCATTTCTATCATTTTTTTAACAGACGACAGGAGCTGTTCCTGCTGAGAACAAGGGATTTCGATTGCATGCGTGTCTTTCATTGTTCTCGTTTTCTTTGTTATGGTGGAGAAGAGGGTGAAAGAGGCAAGAGGATAGCAACATTTGCCGCAAACACAGCCTGAAAACCGCTAGTGTATGAAGTTGGGCGTCTTGGTAATACATAACCAATAGCGTAGCGCGTAAAAAATGTGAAACACAGGACAGTACTTGCCATTGTCCCTGCCCTTGTCCCGCGTCTCACATATTTTGCGCGCTGCATTATTGGTTACACCGCAGTTACATTTTCCTCTATTCCACACGATCTACTGCAAGGAAAGCTTCCGTGGTCCTCTACAATTTTTTTAGTTTTTTTTTCTTTGTTATGATGAGGAGATGGGGGGGGGGATAGCAACACTGCAGGCAAACACAGCGTTGAAATTATTATAACACTAGAGCGTGTTTGACAGCTTATTCTTTAGAAAAAAAGCAAGCCCAGAGAATGCCCAGCTTCTACGAAAAAAAAACATTTACATCTTGCAGTTACCTTTTGTTATATTCCACACAACCTCACAGAAGAAAAGCTTCCCTTATCTACGTTTTTTTTTCGTTTTGGTTTTTGTTATGGTGGGGAGAGGGAGGAGAGAAAATAGCAACATTTCACGCAAACACAGCCTGGAAATCAATATAACACTAGAACGAGTGTTCCTTAAAATACAAGCACGGTAAATGACATCCCAGCGTCTACGAAAAAAAAACACACGAAAATTCGTTTACACTCAGCAATTACTTTTTGTTATGTTTCACACAACCTCCTACAAGAAAGGTTCCGTTGTTATCTACGATTTTTTTGTTTTTTTTCTCTGTTATGGTGGGGAAAGGAAAAGGAGAGGATAGCAAAATTTGACGCAAAGACAGCCTGGAAATTAGTACAACACTAAAACTTGTTTAACAGCTTCTTCCTTTAAAAAAACAGGCATGGAAAATGGCATCCTAGCGCTTAAAAAAAAACACAGAAATTCTTTTACACCCGGCAGTTACTTTTTGTTATATTTCACACAACCTCCTACAAGAAAAGGTTCCGCTATCTACGATTTTTTCATTTTTTTTTCTGTGTTATTGTGGGGAGAGGGAGAGGAGAGGATAGCAAAATTTGACGCAAACACAGCCTGGAAATCAGTACAACACTAGAACGTGTTTAACAGCTTTTTCATTAAAAAAATCAGGCATGGATAATGATATCCCAGCTTCTACGAAGGAAAAAAAAACATTCGTTTACATGCCGCAGTTACTTTTTGTTATATTTCACACAACCTCCTACAAGAAAAGGTTCCGTTATCTACGATTTTTTTCGATTTTTTTTTCTTTGTTATTGTGGGGAGAGGGAGAGGAAAGGTTAGCAAAATTTGACGCAAACACAGCCTGGAAATCAGTACAACACTAGAACGTGTTCAACAGCTTTTTCATTTAAAAAAGCAGCCACGGATAATTATATCGCAGCTTCTACGTAGAAAAAAAATTTTTTACATGCAGCAGTTATTTTTTGTTACGTTTCACACAACCTCCTACAAGTAAAGCTTCCGTTGTTATCTACGATTTTTTTTCGTTTTTTTTCCTCTGTTATGGTGGGGAAAGGAAAGGGAGAGGATAGCAAAGTTTGACGCAAAGACAGCCTGGAAATTAGTACAACACTAGAACTTGTTTAACAGCTTCTTCCTTTAAAAAAACAGGTATGGAAATTGACATCCTAGTGCTTACAAAAAAAAAAAAAACACAGAAATTCTTTTACACCCAGCAGTTACTTTTTGTTATATTTCACACAACCTCCTACAAGAAAGGTTCCGTTGTTATCTACGATTTTTTTTTGTTTTTTTTTCTCTGTTATGGTGGGGAAAGGAAAGGGAGAGGATAGCAAAGTTTGACGCAAAGACAGCCTGGGAATTAGTACAACACTAGAACTTGTTTAACAGCTTCTTCCTTTAAAAAAACAGGTAAAGAAAATGACATCCTAGCGCTTACAAAAAAAAAAACACAGAAATTCTTTTACACCCGGCAGTTACTTTTTGTTATATTTCACACAACCTCCTACAAGAAAAGGTTCCGTTATCTACGATTTTTTTCGATTTTTTTATTTGTTATAGAGGGGAGAGGGAGAGGAGAGGTTAGCAAAATTTGACGCAAACACAGCCTGGAAATCAGTACAACACTAGAACGTGTTTAACCGCTTTATTCTTTGGCATGCCGCAGTTTCTTTTTGTTATGTTTCACACAACCAACCTCCTACAAGAAAAGGTTCCGTTCTTATCTACGATTTTTTTTTTCGTTTTTTTCTTTGTTATGGTGTGGAGAGAGAAAAGAGAGGAAAGCGAAATTTGACGCAAACATAGTCTGAAAAGTAGAAAAACACTAGAACGTATTTAACAGCTTTTTCATTAAAAAAAGCAACCATGCATAATGATATCGCAGCTTCTACGAAGAAAAAAAAAACATTCTTTACATGCCGCAGTTACTTTTTGTTACGTTTCACACAACCTCCTACAAGAAAAGGTTTCGTTGTTATCTACGATGTTTTTCGCTTTTTTTTTCTTTGTTATCGTGGGGAGAGGGAAGGGAGGGGATAGCGAAATTTGACGCAAACACAGCCTGGAAATCAATATAACACTAGAACGTGTTTAATACCTTTTCACTTTAAAAAAGCAAGCATAAAAATGACATCCAAGCGTCTACAAAAAAAAAAGTCTTTTACAGCCGACAGTTGCTTTTTGTTATATGCCACACAACCTCCTACAAGAAAAGCTTCCGTGGTTATCTACAATTTTTTTTCGTTTTTTTGTTTGTTATAGTGGGGAGAGGATAGCAACATTGCACGTAAACACAGCCTGGAAATAAATATAACACTAGAACGTGTTTAACAGTATTTTCATTTAAAGAAGAAAGCAAGCATGGAAAATAACACCCCAGCTTCTACAAAAAAAAAACGTGCTTTTACATCCCGCAGTTATTTTTTTGTCATATTTCACGTAAACTCCTACAAGAAAAACTTTCGTTGTTATCTAGAAATTTTTTGTTGTTTTTATGGTGGGGAAAGGAGGGAGGGAGAGGATAGCAACATTTGATGCAAACACAGCCTTAAAATCAATATAACACTAGAATGTGTTCAACAGAATACCTTTTACAATTTAAAAAAAAGAAAGTTTAGGTAGACACGACATAAGACGCATATTCAACAAAAAAAAAACAGTTTCGGTTTGCACAATTCCACACGAGCTTCTACAAAAAAAGCTTGCGTGGTTAGCTAAGACTTCTTTTCGTTTTTTTTGCTTTGTTATATGGGGAAGAGAATGGGGAAGGGAAAGCAACAGTTGACCCACACACAGCCTGCAAACTAATGTAACACGAGAACATGTTCAACAAAATAGCTTTTTTAATTTAAAACGGGAAGTTTAAAAGGCAAAAAAAAAACAAAAGAACAGATACATTTTGGTATATTCAACTCGAGCACTTACAAGACAAGCTTCCGTAGTTATGTACGATTTTTTTTAAATTTTTTCTTTGTTATGGTGGAGAGAAAGAGAGAGTGGAGAAAGGTTAGGGACATTTGACAAAAACACTGCCTGAAAATCAAGGTAACACTAGAACGTGTTTAACAAAACTTTTACAATTAAAAAAAAATTCGTGTTCTTTCTTTGGAGTGGGAGGAAGGTTGAGAGTAAAAGGAAGGGAAAGGAGTGGAGGCAAGACGCAAACACACTTTTGAAAATTAAGGCTGACCACAAAACACACGATATGTGGAGCACATCCGCTAAGCCCCATTGCATCACTGCAAATTTAGGCACTCTATCGCTTCCGACTCTTCAACGACGCGGCGCAAGACACATGCATCTTCGATCTGACCCGTTGTAGTAAGACGGGCGCAGAGAAGAGCCCTGCAGACTCAGTACGAAACGGGTCACCGAGGCATCCGCGCTCGCGTCGCGCCACCCCGCGGAGGGCCTCTTCAGCCGAAGTTGGCGGACAGGCTCACCAGGTCCACGACGGTCATGGGACAAGAGTTGTACTTGATGCGGCAACCCTCGCCGCCGTGGGTGCGGCCCACTTCGTAGGCGACGTTGTAGGCGGCGGCCAAGTCGTCCCCACCGTTGAGCACAGTGTCGTCCATGTACCTGCAAAAACATAGCGTCAGCGAGGTCCGCTCTCTTAACAGGACATCACCGGGATATAGTTCCTGGCAACCGCCCGTGACTGGATTCCGCAACCTGCCCGAAGAACCCCACGAAATCGACATCGGGTCACCTAAGAAGCCACTACCTCACCCAAAAAGTCACCAAGTGATTTAAAGAAACCATAATTCTCTTTTTTTCTGAGATTTGCTTTAATATGGTTTCGCTTTTTCTTGTTTCATTTTTCTTTTTTTCATCATGAAAATTAGCTTTTGGCTTCTGGTCTATTATGGTACAGGCCTGGGTACTTTCACGTACTTTTCTCTCTTTATTTTCCCCACAAAAACGTACGTATGCATGTATGACGGCATAAAAGATATTCCAGGGGAAGTATTCTCTCAATGCGTCCTACTAACCGACATTTCAGTTTCGGCGGAGCACGCTCAATTGCCCTAAAAAGCGGCCAGCCATTACGTCAACAGGCTCGTGAGCCCATCGAATCGACGCACCGTAGCAGCACGGCCTCTTGGATCGGCGCGCCGCGCTGTCCGCGCGCGCACATCCAGTCGGTCGTTGTACCTGCATGGCCTCCGAGATGGCGAGTGCACGGCGGGTTTCTGCCGAGCGCCCGCCATCTCGGAGGCCGTGGTACCAGCATCCCATTTTTTGTTTTTAAAAACACGTTAGACGAGCCTGGTACCAGTGTCTATGGCAGCTGCAACGCGCGGCGCTTCGCCTAGTACGGGAAGGATGAGTTGTGTGCGGATTTGTCTAAACTTCACTATTTAGGCTCCGTCTGGCTCAACGTGGGCTTGAGCCGCTTTGTCGCGAAACAAAATTTTTTTAAGCCATATCACCGATTCAAGTTGGCTCATGCATGAAGTTCACAGCAATTCTTTCTTTCATTCGAGACAAAAGTGAAACACGGCAATATATAAAACCACAAGTGCGCTAGAGTCCTCTATAGTTAACTTTAGGAAAATATGACTAGCATAGCACAAAGTTGATGAAATGTAGAATCAAAGAACACAATGTCTAAAAGTCTGTCCTTGAATCCCCCATGCTTGCGAACAGAGCAGGGGTAATGCGTTACCGAGCCCCAGAGCTAGCTAGACGCGTTCAACAGGATGTTACATCCTAATGAAAGGGCAAACATGATCACTAAATCTGGCTTCATGCACGGCATCCTCGATTCGCGCTGCCCAGAGCGGATCTATGATGCTTGCGTTCACTGCGTTCAAGCGCTATGGTTCTTTCATCATTTTCTGTCAACAGTTGTGAAAGCTCCGTTAGCTGAACTCATTGAGGACACATCGATTGTGGCTTTCCACTGGATTTCTTATCCGTACGTTAATGGAGCCGTTTAGCAAGTTACAGAAATACGGTACGCGAATACGGTAAAGCAGTACTGTAGCGCTCCACCAGTGACAGTGCGTCCCCCCGGACATAAGGCACCTCGTTATCTATGCGTAGGCTGACAGAACACGAGGAGGCCTGGCAGGAAAAAGCTTCTCTGGTGTTGGGGTACCTTCAATGGTCAAAGGGGGACCACCGGAAAAGAAGTGGTAAAGTCACCGTACCATATTTGTGTACCATATTTCAGCAGCTTCATAAAGGGCCTTCATAAGTAAATAAACGTCACGTGACCACTGTACGGAAGCCAAAACGTCCAACAGCAAGCAAGAAGGGAAAAAATACCAAGAAATGCCGCTAAATAGATGGCATGGTGGTGCGATGACCAGACTTACTGGGATATCTGTTTCCCGTGAATAAATAAGTAATACTTCCGCACATTGGTACGGAAATGTAGAGTTTAATGCTTTCTTCTTCTGCATATTGATTGAGTGAACGAGATAAGATATCGCAATTAGTTGGTACATATTCCTGAGGTAAAAGTAACACCGCAAATGCATCAGACGAAGAGATTGTCCTGTTCATTGAATCAATCTTCACTTTGTGTTTCCATGGGTTGGCTCCCACTTTGACTTCTTGCACGTTTTGCATCGCCTTACCAAACCTATCTTCAACTCGCGAATTTCGACGAATACGCCTCGACTTATGACAGTGGATTTTCATTAGCCTTACTACTATAGTAATGCCAGGCGGTTCTGTTTTTCTATAAACCAAGTGAAAACGAACAAGCAGCATTTAATTCTGTCTCTTTATGCACGAGAGGTTCTTTTCGTTTATGGCAGCTAGTTTAATTACTAGCGATTAATTGTATGCGGACGCTTTCACATAATCGGAATAAGTTCCGAAATGGCCACGTGGCACACGTCATGTCATACATTTAGCGCAAGTTCTGGGTAAGTGGGGCAGTGCTATTGATAATATTGCCGTTTTCAACGTTGCCATACATTGAGCTTTCGCTCTCATGAATTGTTATTTGCCTTTCGTGTCCCTTCAACGAAGCCGCACATGCTTTGGCAAACGTGAGCGTACCTTTTGATGTAACGGATGACGTAACGTAGTGTGTAAAGGGCGATGTACCTGAGGGCGCGGGCGATGCTGTCACCGAACCTTGTGCGGCCGAGCGTGTGATCGTTGGCTCCGATGAAGCAGACCATCTTGAAGACGCACTTTCGATTGTCCATGGTGCGTGGGTTGAACAGCTTCATCAGGTCTGTCATCGCCGAGGCAGAGGAAGTGTCGCGACGGGCTCTAGGCTTCGCCGAACCGCTGATATGGCTGCTGGCGGCACTGTAGTGCAAAATAAAATGACAGGAAGAGGCTGTTACAGTAGCAACGAATTTTTAGAATCGACACAAACGAGGTGTTTGCTTGATCCATGGAAAACGGTATCACAAGCGTAATCGCAAGAAAGCCACGCAAATTAGCTCACAATGTTGCTTCTCTGCTTCTCACACTTTATGCTGTCTTAGTGCAGAAACTTTTTTAAAATTTTGCCAAAGGTTGATTGATTGATATGTGGGGTTTAACGTCCCAAAACCACCATATGATTATGAGAGACGCCGTAGTGGAGGGCTCCGGAAATTTAGACCACCTGGGGTTCTTTAACGTGCACCCAAATCTGAGCAATTTTGCCAAAGGGTTTCCAAGCATTCACGAATTTTTCTATGCGAATACATCGGTGTCGTAGTAGTGCAATTGGTTGGATGCATTCTGAATCAAAAGTTGAAGTCTATAGAGACTAAGCTCGCCACCTTTAATTAGACGGTGACGGAGATTAATGAAGTTCCCGAACAAAAAAATCTATCTTTTGGTCGAGATTTTTTGTTTGTGTTTGAGCTGCGAATCGCCTCGTCAAAGTCACGGCTAGGATGCCTAGCGGACATTTTTTCCCCTTTTGAAAAGCTTTTTCACTTGTAGGTATGGCAACAAAAAAAAATCAACTGATGCAAGATCTGCTGGAATGATATGGCTACGCACTTATACCAACCCATACCAACCAACAATTCAGCCGCGAAATACTAGGTGCGCAGTATTAACAAGGATGCGAAGTGTTCTTTACCTGTTCTTTGTATCCTGGCCGTCTGATGAGGTCGGGTGGAACAGGGAAGCAGGAAAGCTCCCCACGTTCACCTCAGGCCTGCCCCTTTCATCTTTACCAGGCCGGAACTTTCCGGTGGCCGGCACAAAAACAGGCCTTACGGGAGGTGGCCCTGCGGTCTTCTTCGGGGTGGGCTGATCGCTCCCAAACGGTGAGATCTGTTCGTCTTGGCCGCCAGAAAAGTAGATGTCACCTTCGGTTCCCCTCGGGACTGGCAAATCCTGCTCGACCACCGGCTTCTCTGCAGTGACTACGATGCTCTTAGTCAACGTTCCGACTTGACCAGTGCTGCTGGGCGTGTACGAGGGCCCAGGTCTGCTAGTCCTGCTTGGTGTCTCGTAGCCTTGGGTGGCGGGAACCTTTGTCACGACTTCGCCCTGATACGAAGGCTTGGCCTTGGTTGGTCCTTGAGTCTGGACTAGGGGTTGTTCCTTTGGGCGTGATGACTCCGGCGCAGGTGTGTATGCCGGGACGGAGGGCCGCTTTGGTGGACGTGGCGTCGTGAAGGCCGTCGTGGAAGTCGTCTTGGGTTTATCTTTCTGAACGGGTCCGTAAGACTGCAGTACGACTGGCCGCTCTGGTGTCACGTTCGTCGCATAGGGTGTTTTAGGCGTAACTTTTCGGACAGACCCGTAGGCATCTAGGGTGGACTTTGCCGGCTCCTCCGTAGTAACGACCGGCACGGGCGCTGTTTGGGGCTTCTCAGCAACGGCGACGGGAACCTGACTCTTGGTAGACTGCTGCTTCTTTAGGCGGTTCGTGTTGCCGTACGTTAGCTCAGTCGCCTGGTTTATGTAATTCGTGAACTTTGGCACATTGATTCCCTGAGGTGTCGGTGGTCGCCACGGGGCACTGAATAATCCGGCGGGCCGCTGTGGTCCTCCGAAACCGGCGGGAAATCCATAGGTTTTGTAGGGGGACGGTCCGTAGTTTGCAAGAGAGTAGAAATTTGGCGGGTAGCTCTGAAAGGAGTATTGACTCTGGAAACTAGTCGGTAGCTTGGACGCGCTCTTGGGCGCAGTAAACGGCAGGGTCAGGGGCTTGTCTTGCGCTGTGTCAATGGGAACGTTGGCCGGGACGTTGTCAGCGGACTTGTCTCTTCCTTCTGTGCCGTTGCTGGACTGATTGAAGTCGAATCCGCTGAAATTGGCCGGAGGCGCGGGTGTGGGCTGCCGACCGCCCTCTCCCGGTATGCCCAAAATGTTGTTCACGAGGCTGGGCACGAACTGTGGGTCGGCCCTGACGATGTTGCGCACGAGGTTCGGGTCCTCGCGCACGAAGTTCAGAAGGGCCTCGATGTCTCCACCACCGATTTTGCTACCAGTCAACCCCGCCGTGCTGTGCGCCGTCCCAATGGGAGTCTGCAGCGGCTTTGCACCGACGATGCCTCGCAGGAACTTCACTACGAGGTCGGGGTTGTTGCTGACGATATTCGACACAGCTGGCGATTGGGCTATGTGCAGCAATTGGTCAAAGGTGCCGCCGGTCGCCGGCTGTGCTCCTTGCAGTATCTTGTCTGGCGACAGGAATTGTGATGGCCTACGGCGGACCTCTGGTTGCGGGGGCGCAGGAGGGAACACGAACTGGAACGACGGCGGTGGTGGCGGCGAGGCAAACTTGGAAGGTTCAGGGAAGACTAATGGCTGCCGGATGGGTACCTGTGGATTATGCAAGATAGTCTCATTACTGACATGGCGTGTGTGCATTGCTTCCTGCCATCTGGACTTTTGTCCGGTGGCAGTTCATGTCATGGCCAACTCCGTTGTTTGCAAAGTATTCGATCACAATAAAGTATAACTAGGCGAAAGCGAAATTCACCCATCGAATGCAAGCCAAAACCCCAAGAGCAACTACGCCACAGTAATTTTGTGAGCCCTATTACACTCATCCACTAAAAATGAAGACGCCATCGGCGGGTAAGAACGTGTGTGCTACTAAAATTGGGCATATAATCGCTGGTTCACTTAATATGAAGAAAGGAACGCACGGGCTGCACAGGTGGCGAAACACTAGTTAAGCATTTCAGGATATGCACAGAAGAATAAATGAGAGAAACTTTACCGAACTGTTAGATTAAACCCGGCAATTTAACGCCAGGGCTCCACGTTCCAGCTTCTCTATTTAAATATTCGCACGTAAGGGGGAGGGGACGCAATGTTTTTTTGTTTTTTTTTCATCCTTGCCACTTGACGCACACACCGAAGTTGAAGGAAGAAGAACTTATCCAGACACGTATTCACATTATGCCCTTTAGCAGAACAGACTCTTGGGCTTCTTGGCTATCCATGAACACTGGAAGTGGTGAGAGACTATACTTACATAAAAACGGTGCAACTATGATCGTACCTTTAGGTTAGAAGTTCAGGGGAAGATAGAAGCTTGAAGAAGAGACGAATTCGCGAACGCACGTGTTGCCAAAGCTGGCGTTTCGACAAACGCATTTGTCGTCTTTCAATGCTGCAAATGATTTGCAGTCTTGAAGAAGCAGATTTGAAGAAGACCAGTTCGTTTGTGAAATCGTCAGCTCCCGCAGTACACAGTGTTCACAAATTGGTCACGTATTTGCATTTTTTTACACGTTCACAAACATGTACACACGCCCGTACAGGGGCCGTCGAGAATTGTCAGGCCACGCTGCCATATAGGAATACGTGAGATGGTGGCCTGGAAACTTTTGACGGCATCCTGTACATACAGACGTGGGCGTATACACAACGATCCCAGAATTTAAAAGAACACAATGATGACCCTACCTATATGCTAAACAGTGGAAATCGAGTACAGCCGCTTCCAATAGGCAAACAGTACCGGATATAAGGAACACGCAAATGCTGGTTTTGGCCTTAAAAAGCGTATCAATAGGTCATTCACGGTAATGCCTACTTATTGGTTACCTCTAGCTTTTAATTGAGAGCAGGTGATGCGGAATTCCAAAAGTTGTATAACAGCGCTTTGATAAAATTTCTTGAAAACAGCAACATTAACCTTATTCCAGCACATAATCGCTGGAACGATAATGACTCAGTGAATCATACGCGTCAACGATACAAAAGCTATAGGTTAAACAAAAGGTAAACATAAGCAGCAATGTTGTTTTGCAGTCAGCCCGATTAACTGTGGCACTTTATCTAGCAGTGCTGTGAAACTTCTGAATAATGCAAAATACGGGTACGTAACGAGACCTTAATATCGGCTTTTAGTGTAACAAAATAGGTAATGAGGCAAGAAAATAGTTTTCATAAGACCCGAGGCCAGAACGACCCAAACAAGACAGAGAGAGAAAAAAAAAACAAAGAAGAAGATGTTCGGGCACACTAATCCACCTGCGGCAGAGCGGTGCGGCCCGGGAATGAACCGACAGGTACAAACTGCCCCAAGGGCTTAATTGTCCTGCAGCTGGATCAGCATGGTTTTTTACGCTGGGAGTCTCTTATCGCTATTAAAAAAAGTGGACTCAATGGAACACGGGTTCAATAGAATACAGCGAAAAGAACGGGCACCAGGTCGGTGGATTAGTGGGAGTATGCAACCAAGGGCGGCGCAGCGACGAGAAGGTGAGAGCGGGATGGGGTGACACTCGCCAAACCACCTACACTAGGGGATTCGCTCGCTGGATTTCGTGCTGACCGGTTGTGCCCTCGCGATCTCCGACGACAGCGCAGCCGCCTGGGCTGGCCCTACGCCATTTACTGACGCCGATCTCCGACGACAGCGTAGCTCTGGCTGACTGGGCTCGCCCTACGCCATCTCCTGACCCCGACAAGAGCTCTCCCAAGTGATGCCCCGTCCTCGGACTCCTACGACCGTCTCCATCTTTCCTATCTTCTCCTTACTTCCGTCGTTCGCTGTCCCTGCACTTCGCTCTCTCCTTCCTCTCTCTGTCTCTCTTTTTACCTTTTAATACCTCCTTTACCCCACCCATCGTGAGCTACTGTTCAGGTGTCCTTCCCCTGAGAGAGAGGTATGAGGCTCACTTTTCTCTTCTTTTCATTTAAAATCACTCACCCCCCCCCCACCTACAGTATATGGTTTCATCCTTCGGGAAAGCATTCTGGCCCCTGAAGACCCTCTTGTCGCCGTAGCTGTCTCTACAGTGTCTTCCCCTCCCTAACAGTCTCCCTCAAAGGAAAATAACTATCGCTTTCATGCTAAAGTGATGAATACACAAGAAATGCCGCCTTGAACTGTTGCTTCACGGCAACAATGTTCTTTATGCAAGAAAGCCACATTCAAGGACAAGATAAGAGCTGCCATGAAG
Source organism: Rhipicephalus annulatus (assembly GCA_013436015.1). Taxonomy (NCBI): domain Eukaryota; kingdom Metazoa; phylum Arthropoda; class Arachnida; order Ixodida; family Ixodidae; genus Rhipicephalus; species Rhipicephalus annulatus. Next base: position 474,588 of record WOVY01012744.1, on the reverse strand, counting down.
TTGCTTTTTCTGCGGGAAATCGGAAGCAGTATTTCCCATGGCTTATGAACGCGAAGAGTACCAAACATATAAAACTAAAATATATAACAGAAAAAGTGGGGGGAATGTATCATTGATTGAGCGTCATACGATTCACGAAGTACGGTTCTTAGCTTTAGAGGTTATACCAATTCAAGCGTTCCCTGACTTAACTACCGTGGTTATGTGCGCCCGAAAAATTGACCAACTCATCGAGATGGGACTGACTGAAATGGATTGAGGTGGCGATGAATGAAGAAGTCCAACACCATGTTTTAAGGCCCTAACTGTTTCTAGACGTCTTTAGCTTGTCTAGAGTTGCGGTAAATGCGGAGAGGTTCACGGAATACAGTGTTATCGGGTGACGGAATGTACATTTTGCGATACTAATTGCGACAATCCTAATGAACCGTTTTGATGATGATGATGATGATTTGTGGATTTGCCCTTTGTAACGGGTGAACGAGGGTGCCTATGCAAGCTAGTTAGTTTTTCATTACAGGATATTTTGGGGCATAGCGCCACGTACGAAAACTGTAAGAAATCGACAAAAAACAAGAGCACTCGCAGCTATGCTTTCTTTTTGCATTGATTGCACATATAATGTCAAGAAAACCACGTTTTATCGATTACACTTACACATAGTAAAACAAGCTAAAAGCAGATAAAACCAGTGCTCATCAGGCCACTGCGCACCCGATCTAGAGAAGACACGAGTGACAAAAAGATAGAGAAGAGAGCAAGGGCAATTGAGGCGCATGTTATCAACAAGTTGGGGAGCAGGTGCATCAGTAATACAGGTATCTTGATCTGTTTTCTTGTGAAATAGACTAGCCCGATGATTAGAGCGGTAGGCATCTGATTGTATCTTGTTTTATATGGGGCAGTCTCGTCAGTAACGCATGGTTTGCTTTGTTTTACATGTGCAATCAAATAAAAGTAAAGCTTAGTTGCGAATGCGCCTATTTCCAGTCAACTTCTTTCCTACAATTCTCGTACGCGGCGCTACACGCGAAAAATTCTGTAATGAACAGATATTGCGTGTTATAGCTTAGGTATAGAGAAAGTAAAAATAAATAAATAAGAAAACGAAAGCACAAAGCAGAGTTCACTTCTGGTATATCATTTCCACCACTGCTGGAGCTTTGTATGTGGTTGGCAACTGCCTTTGCGTTCCCGTTCGTAAGGGCCAGCCCCTGAGATAGAGTCACTGTATATACGACCGAACGGTAGAATATACACTAACTTTACCCTGAGATATAGTACAGTGCTCTCAGCAGCGCGAGCCAAAAATATATTTGGTGGCTTTGCGGTAAATGCGCAGCATGGAAGCTGGGGCGTTCCTTCGCATGCAAGGCCTCCAAGATGGCCCACCGGAAGGTTTCGGAGGCCACGTATCACCAAAATGTTTCGGGTCGCCGCTGTCGGAGTGGTTCCGGTGTGCATGTTCAGAAGCCGCCCACGAAATATGCGCATCATAGACACTGTCCTTAGAAGGCCAGTAAACAACCCCGGAATCCCAAAGCTGTTATACAGATAAATATGTGCATTTTTGTTTTGTGAACATGCTGCCACAAGAAGTTTGCGAATATGGGCTAAATTAAGGGAGTTACAGGGGTTAGCACACTGGTTTCAAATTTTTTCGTGACTACGCCACTATTCTCCTTCACAGGGTCCCTTCCGAGGGTCCCGCTATGGGACCCTCGTCTTCATATTTGTATGTATCCATCATTTTATTGCGTAAGAAGACCAATCGACGAGTTGCCTGCAACGTGAAGCCACCGATAGGCGACTTTGCGTCACTGCACGTGAAAGGAGAATTGGTCAGGAGTACGAAAGGAGCACGGGAATTGTTTTTCGGAATGAAGGCTCTGCGCTGCGTCGAAATAGAGTTATAGTATACCGGGCTTACCGGGATACCGGGTGTAACGTGATAGCGGAATCAAAGTGCGCATGCGCAGATTCGTACGGCACCCATACCGCTACCGGTACGCGCGGTATTTTTTCAGATTTCACGTTACCGTGGTAGCGTAGGTGTACGTAGTGTACGTAAACATGGCGGCACTCTCGAACGCCCGCTCCGAAGTGATTTTGGCGTAGTTGTTGAAAGATTCACCTTGTTCGCAATAAATGACTGTTTAAAGTGGCTTCCCTTGCCTTTAGTTAGCTTCGATGACCGAGTATTACGGATAAGTTGGCGTAGGTTTTGAGATAGCTTCCCATTTCGAACGTGTCTAGACCTAACTGGAATATCGATGTAAACAAATCGGCAACATAGATGTTTTCGCATTTGATGCGTGCTTCATATTTATTTACTTTTATTAGTACTGAAATAAACTTCTAATAATGCTTCACACGGTGGCATAGGCAAACCTTCTCGTTTTCTTTTCCTTTTCACTGTTCTTCAACCTATTAACCCCCTGATAGGTGGCGCCACCGTTCCAGCTGGGGCACGTAAACCTCGTAAACGCTATCCCGCTAAACTATAAGACGCTGTCCATAACGAACGTTTGCTGCACGGTAACGCAATTCCTTTAACCTATGCTATCACGCTAACGCTAAACTATAAGTTTCTAATATTCGGAAAACGTGATGGACGCGGTATACTTAACGTATTACCGAGCTTCTTTGGGGCGTATGAAAAAAGTCGGAGCCTGGACAGGCCCTTTGAAGGGATAGTACTGAACAAAAATTGGGAAAACTAATAAAACTTCAAAATTCGACTTCGTAGATGCCGCTGTTCCGACAAACGGAGCTTATTTCCCATATTTTTGGACAGATGATTTTATTTTGGATGTATTGCGGTGCCTGCTGGCGAGCGCGAGCGGTGACGTCACACCCACCGAACAGAACGCAAGTTGCACGTGTTCTTGTTCTCTTCCTTTTCGGCCCCTCTCTTTTCAACCTACTCTTTCCCTTCTACAAAGCACTGGTGCCTTGTTTGCCCCAGTCGGAAGCATTGATCGCTGCTGTTGCTGTTAATACTGGTTCTGGGAACCGAAGTGGAAGTTGAGCGAGTCGAGAGATGCGGGCGACGGTTGGCATGGTTGACTTGCCTATTTTTTGGTGTGTGTGATGTAATCCATGGTGACCTTCTCTACTTTATGGCGCGGAGGCTTTACGTGGAAGTTTGTGAAAAACGCATCAAATTCAGCAACAAGGGAAATCTGGGCTAGTTAGTAACGGTTCATTTTTCGATAACTGTTTCATCATTTTTCGATAGCCTATTCATTACTTCCTGTAGTTTCTGCCTGAAATTAAGGTTGTCTCTATCGATTTCAGCGCAGAGTCTTTCAATTTGACTGACAAGCTTGCCAAAAAAACTTTTGTTTTAAAAGCTTTAAAACTCAACTCAGTCGGCAAATGATTTAGACTCCAACCAAAAGCTTTCAAGAAACCCGACGTTTCTAAACCGACTTGGTTCCTCTAAATTATCTCCCAGCTTCATACGCAACCAGACAGACTTCTGTCGAATGTTGACATTAAAGTCAACTCAGTGGGCATTAAGACACATCCAAGGATTTACACCAGTAGAGAAGTGGAATGCGCTAGGTTTGTGCAATAGCAATGCTCTCCTTGTCTGATTCAACTAAATTCCCTCCACCCCACCTCCAGATGACACCCCCCTAACTGATCTTAATGCCCAATTCTAACGATTATGGCCCAAAAGCGACATTATAGCACAATAAAGTTCACAAAAGAAAAACTTATTAGTCTAAACTGAATCAATGTTTAACATTAGTCTCCTTTTAAAGGTAAGGCGGAAATGGTCTAGGCCCGTGTGCTCAGATTTGGGTGCACGTTAAAGAACGCCAGGTGGTCGAAATTTCCGGAGCCCTCCACTACGGCGTCTCTCATAATCATAGGGTGGTTTAAACCCCCCATATCAATCAATCAATCAATCAATATTCACCTTTAAAGGTGGTTATAAATGCGACTACGCGTTATTCACGAAAAAAGCCACCCTCACACCCAGCTACTTTCATAGTTTAGCTACCACGCAAAAAAGAATCTTGGCACCGGACTAATAGAAACATTCCATCACGTCAGCTAGCTATAATTCCGAACAAACAAAGAGAATCTGACTTGTAGTTCGCGGATGTCAGTGTTTGGGCGTCTAACTAAAACATTGTGGCTCGCTTACCTCGAACGGAGAAAACACAGTCTCAGCGAACGCCGTGGGCGGAATGCCACCGGGGAAGCCGTACGACTGCGGTCCCACGAGCGGCGGATGGTCGAGTGTCCTGGGCCACGGCGGCGGTCCAACCAGAGGTCGAATCGCCCGGTGGATGTTCTTGGCGGGAACGTGGACGAACTCCTTGCGGACGGTGATGCCTCGCTTGCCGTCGCCTCGGCTCCCGAGCACGCCAGCGAGGAAGCTGAGGACGCGGGTGAAGATGGCCACCTTGATGCCAGCCAAGCCGATGCCCAGCGCCAGCGGACCCAACGGAAGGGGTAGGCCAATCAGGGCAGCCGGAAGCAGGTACGCGCCCAGGGAGCCGCCGCCGAAGAAGGTGCCGTCAGAGGGCGAAGGCAGCGTCGCCAGCGTCGTGAGCAGCAACAGGGCGAGCAGCAATCGGGAAGTAAGCATGATTGATACTAATGTCGACCGCTTAAAAGCTGCAAGGAGGAAAACGGGGTTTCGTCCCGTTTTAAATGCGAAGCATTTCTTAGCGAACTTCGGTGACTTTGATCTATCTATTTATATCTATCTATATCTATCTATATCTATCTATCTATCTATCTATCTATCTATCTATCTATCTATCTATCTATCTATCTGCCCTATCTATCTATCTATCTGCCCTATCTATCTATCTATCTATCTGTCTGTCTATCTATCTATCTAGCTAGCTATCTATCTATCTATATATCTGCCCTATCTATCTATCTATCTATCTGTATCTATCTATCTATCTGTATCTATCTATCTATCTATCTATCTATCTATCTGTCTATCTATCTATCTATATATCTGCCCTATCTATCTATCTATCTATCTATCTCGCCGCTTACGTCTGGAGCTCTCGGGATCACACTCTTAAGTAGGAGCGAACCAAAGTTAATATCAAGCGTAAGATGGTATGACGATCATGATCTGTTGGTCGGTGACACGAATAATGTTGCATTCCCGTCGCGTACGTCATCAAAGACTTTCCACCTGACAGTGGCACATGCCTGCGGGTGGGATGCGTACCACTGGTACGCGGGTGCGCGCCACATGTCACAGTTTAGGGGAAACGTTGCTGGGGCTAGTTGGTTCATAATCCTAACACTTCTCTGCCAGTAGACGAAGGTTTGTTCTACAGTGACAAAGCAGGAGATGAAGTGAGTGTTTTCCGCCAGTGGAATAAGACGTGACCACGAGTATAGCAACGCTTGAGTGGCCAATGTGCTGCCGGCGAAGAAGTTTTGTTATTGAAGCGCGGTCAGTTAATGCGAGAGTTTTCTGAAAGAGAAACCTCGGACGAAGTGGGACGACAACCGTCACTGGACTTATGAGTGAGTTTCCTTGAAGAGAAGCATTCAAGTCTTGTACCAAGAACTTCGGACTGAACACGTTCGACGAACATTTCATTCTATAGGTGTCTTGGTTAGTTATGTACGAGATTGCATTGTAGTGCGTGTTTGTACCCATTGTCTTCAATTTACTAGAGTATCTTGCGAAGGGTGTTGTATTGTATTTGATAGCTGATGCCAAGTGAGCACGTTTGTGTGTCGTTTCTTCTGCCTTATCCGTGAATATATTTTTGTTTTCTTATCAACTCTCGGCTCTGCCTCGTTCTTTGGACCACAGCTGGCGTTCGCTGGCGCGCCGAACGTGCAAACACTGAATTGTCCGCGCTTTCGCGATGCATTTCGCGGGGCCGATACGTCAGCCCTTGGAATAACCCCTGTGATTGCCTTCCTTATCAGGCAACAAGTGACAAATATTTCATTTATTGAGGAGGACATATACAGGGCGACTGTGTTTGTAAAGCATGAAAGTCACTTTCACTATATTCACAATCACACACGTGGTCTTGTAGTAGAACATCCGCCTGCCACGCAGACGAACCGAGTTCGATAGCCACTGTGCCCTAGAATTTTTTTATCATTTATTTTGTTTGCAACGTTCTCAACTTTTCGGTTATTTTGAGTTTTTCACTCACAGCTAACGATCCCAGCGCCGGGATTCCTGCGAAACAAGCTCTTTAAAGTTGTCACGTTGAAACTGACATCGGTAGCGTTCCTGACCAGACAAACAGTGTACCAACAGGAATCTAACGCAAGAATTCTACGTGGCAAATCAAGCATTCTACCACACAGCCACGCCACGTCTCGGTATATTACTTTGGAAAAATACGCTGTTCAGGTGCATTGCTGGTGAAACATCAATTGTTGCAACGCTGGCTATCCAATAAACATCACATATGTACTCCTATGATGCAGCAGTCTCGTCGGGTTAACGCAAGTTGTAGTTAAGTGCCACCCACCGAAGTTAGTTTATGTAGCAGTGCCCAGGGTTACCAATTTTGCGAGCGCAATAGGTATATACTAGCTTACCGCTTCTCGTGTTGCTAATACTGATGTTGCTGTTGGCATTCTTTATCAAGTGTAAACAAGTGGTTATACAAAACATATACGACTGCTCAACTGGTCTCCGCGTACAACATTTATACATATATTAAGCGTCATTTCATAACGTGTCACTCAATAAAAATATTACGACACGGTCGTGCGATCTGCGAAATTTTTTTGACACTTCCTAATGTTTGTTCGCCTTTGACGTTGTTTAATTGCACTTATTTGTACATTCGCCATCTGCCTGGGCCCAATTTCGGGCCTGCGGTAATGTGTAAATAAAAATAATTCCAATGAAGGTACGCAAACGTCACAAATGTTTATCTTAATTACTAAGAGATTGTCAATCTTCATAACTTAACCATTGTTACAGAGGAACCGGTCATTCGGGGGATGCTCTGGCATTCAGCCCAACAATGCCGTACTATTCATCCAAGCGCAGTACTTGGGCGCCGTATTTCTGTTATTTGCTCAACAACTTCTCTCCTGATCTCAAAGTCTTTTCGGCACCATGAACAGTTAGCAAAAATTTTCAAGGCGGCCTTCCTGCATGGTTTCTTTTTCAACCAAAAACTCCCGTTCACAGACTGCCTTGCTCACACACTGTTTTTACCTCTCTGATTCGACCATTTGCGCAAATCTCCCAAGCTGACTTTCCCGCAAAGTTGTTTTCGAACCATGAGTTGTCGTTCCCGGACTGCTTTTCCCATCTCATTGTGTGTTTGCCTTCCCCCACTCCCTTCTTTCCGAACGACGACAGGTGCTTCGGTTCGAGGAAACGCCGTTTTGTCATCGCACTGGCGTGCCTTCACTTGAATAGCAATGAAAGTAGTCCGAGCAGAAGTTTTTGTTTCCTTTTTTTTTCGCTTGGTGGACTTGTCGTTCGTGAGGAACAGGGGAAAAGCATAAAAAAAACTCAATGAGCGAGAAAAGTAGTTATGTGAACGAGTTTGAGCGGTTGGAAAGCAAACCGCATACAGTATAGCTACATTGTAGTAAAGCCGCCTTGACGATTTCTGCAAACTGACCATTCGTGGCGCCAGTAGTCTTGTCACGTAACGTCATGAGAACGTAAGCTTTTGACTGGGCCATCCGCAAGGGATATAGGCTTGCGAATTTTCTCCTTGCCCTGATTCACCATGCACTACAACCACACACCCGTTCTGCCTTGTTTCGATTGACTATCTTGCTTTTGTGCGTCTACAACTAGGCAAGCAGCGAAGGAGACGCAGCATGTATCCGTTTCTGCGTGTCTTATGAAGAAATAAGAGGCGAGGAGTGCATAGCGCCTGGTAGCAAGGATTTATATGTGAAATTTCTGCATCCATACGTGCTGACATTGTCAATAAAAAAAACGAATACTACGCATATTTTGGCGCAACAACAATACGGCGTGATTACGTAGTGTGTTACTTTATTTCTAAAATGCAAAGATGCGCAATTGTCAAGGCCGCAGCGCTTATTAGGCGGCTCGAGAGGCAAGGGGAGAAAAAAAATGCCGGATTTACCTCGGCAGCCTGTCGATTTGGGAACCCTTTCAGACGCTATTTAGGTTTTACAAGGGGTGCCTGCTCTATGACGCATCTGCGCACGGAGCCGGCGTAAATGGTGGTGGTTGGGAGGTGAGGAAGAGAAGTTCGGGTTCTAATTAAAGGATGGTTCACAGCTTGCTCAACCCTTTCAGACGTACATGTACATACCTGTGTGCGCCACTCGTTTTCAAGATATATAGTACATTAAATGATTCGAACCTCCTGTTGATTAATTTGTTTTATTTAACTTAATTTGCAGTGTACTGATATATATGATCACTTTTCTGAAGGCACTACCACGTTTGACGAGTAGTGTGATGCGCAGTTTCCTGCAAGCGATGTGAGAAGCAGAAATTTCCCTTGCTCATAATTGACATAACCAAAAATTAATCTGCACTACACTTCTAGCCTGAGATTTGATTCTGTTTATGCCAAAAGTAAGTATCGATGACCTCAGGATGAAGAGATATTTAATTGCAACTTAACTAAAACGAGTTACTAAGGCACACTTAAATTCAACAATTATCTCGTTATTTTTGTTGCAATATATAATTATTGCGTGCCTTGAAATAACGTTGTAGTGATTTGACACATTTACAGACAGTTCTCAATAGTTGCCGTCTGAAAGGGTTAAACCTCCACGCCTCGCTTATCTTCTGAATGATAGGGAAACAGGCGAGGCTGGAAAGTTAGCGAGGGCCTGTACTGAGAGGAGGTGCACAACGAGGACAGTATCAGAAAAAAAGGAAAAAAGTTATAAAATCTGTCAGTAACTGACAGAAATTGAGCTCGATTCCGAGAAAATTCTATGGCTTGTGCGAGGTGAAACGTAGTCTGGCCGAACAAGCACCGACTTGTTCTATCCTGTCTTTTTGCTGCCACTTCGCGGATTCGTCCTGGTCCTCTGCAAGCATTTGGATTCGCGGAACCTGCGGTCCTTTCTTCCATGTAGCCGGTTGCTCGGGTGTCCACAGAGTTCAAATCACGACGCTGTGGATCCACCTCGTTTCTGTTTCTCACTACATCTTAACAACCGATTCTCCCTTCCCAAGGCACTAACCCACCCACCCCCCTTCTCCCCTCAAAGGAAGAACGAAAATAGCATTTCCTCCCCTTTTTTTCTTCTTTTCAAAGCCCTAATCATAGCTTTTCCTTGAAGTTACCTTGGTCGATGCAGCGACTTTGTAAACTCTTGCTAGAACGTGTGGTGCACATGAAGAAGATGGTTCTCCATCGGATTATAAGGCACTGCGCCATGCTCCCGACCGGGCTGCATCAATTAGGTGCCTTTTCTCATCTTCTAACCACTACCATCGGATTAGTGTCGGTGCCTCCAAATCAGCTTGCATACCCAAATCCTCGCGTTCTTTTGCGTTTCCCCAGCAGGGTGCTTCTGGCGAACAGAAGAACACAGTATTGGGAGAGCATGAAAGAACGTGTAGCTACGGAACGACTTGAAAAGTCCCGACGGTCGCCATGATGCCCCACCAGCCTGCAGAGCAGTGGTCTAGAGAACCTCTCTGTGGCATCACATGGAAGAGTGGGTGGATGAATGGATAAATAAGAACGGAGCCACCGCCACCAATACAGTATACTATTATAACTATGTAGAAGTATTAAACTTCACTTGTGGCTTGATTGTAACCAGCAATCAGATAACCTCCTTCTGATTCAAAAGAGTTGTCTGTTGGGAGAGTAGGTGCTTTGACATAGAAACCATCGTGGGGGCGCAAATAAACAACACACAAGAAGAGACAGACGAGCACAGGCGCAATCTGTCCTCGTGTGTCTCTTCTGGTGTGTTGTGTTTATTGGCGCCCTCACGATGGTTTCTCCTTCAGATTATTTATACTCGCTTAAAGTCCATTTTGCCTTCTCGGTTCGTAAATTCGGTGCTTTGAAAAATGCTGCGCTGTTATCTTGGTTGATTTATATGATAGGTTTAACGTCCCAAAACCACCATATGATTATGAGGCACGCCGTAGTGAAGGGCTCCGGAAATTTCGACCACCTGGGGTTGTTTAACGTGCACCCAAATATGAACATACGGGCCCACAGCATTACCGCCTTTTTCGGAAATGCAGCCACTGCAGTCGGGATTTGATCCCGCTATCTGGGAGTCAGCAGCCGAGTACCTTGCCACTAGACCACCATGGCGGGGCATCATAGTAGCAAGGGTAGTGAAGGTGATAAGGAACCAATCAAATGGGATTGGTTCCCGGGCCTCTCCAAAGAAATAACCTCTTGCCAATTCTCGTACGCGATTTGTTTTAACCAGTGATGACTAAGGATTGATATATAAAAATGGGGTGGTAGAAAGTATTTGAACTGGTATAGCGCATTACGGGGAAGAAGAAACGGCCGAGCAGACCGACACAAGAGGACAGAGCGCTATGTCCTCTTGTGTCGGTCTGCTCGGCCGTTTCTTCTTCCCCGTAATGCGCTATACCAGTTCAAGTACGGCGAACCAACTCGCCCAATCTTCAACACCCGTGGTGGTAGAAAGTAACCATTTTCTGCGATCACATAATGAGCGTGGCCAGACAACGATACCTATTAAGAAGCAAAAAGTTCGCTCTGAAAGCAGCCATTAACCAATATATACATTCCACAAACGCAGACTGTTCATTCACTAGCAAAAGCTACGTGTTGTTGACTGCGCAAGCAATGCGGCTCTTTTGCGTGTCGAAAACTGTACATTGGTATTGCGCTCCCCGTGGTTAAAATACAACTTCATGCTACCATTTTCGGTACAGTATACAGCAGCGGCACTGAAATGTGGGTCGTTTAAACCTACCTTCTAGTGAAAAAGAAAAAAAAAGACTTTCCTTTAGGCATCGCAAGTCCATTGACAACGCCCCCCCCCCCCCTTTCTTCAAACGTAAGTTTCACTGCTTAACGCATCTGTGATGCTACGGAGCTAACTTAAGTGCATTTTTTTCATGAAATGGTTGTAAAACTTTTGTTGCAATAATAAATATGTGAGTGATCACGCTTTTTGCATGTTTCAAGAGCAAACATGCCTAGAAATAGGCTTGAATGTGTGTTCTAATTTCAAAGTTCATTATATTGGCGTGACATTTTCATTTGACCATTCTTTACCAGGGAGAAACATAACGTATGACACTCTTCTTCAATTTACTCACTTTTAGGGGTCCGTGATCGCTTACGCCAGTACAAAAGGTGTCCCCGAATCATTCACGGCTGAGAAAATTGTATTCAAGATACAGCAGCAACGTTAAGTATTCCCAACTGAAAATTTTAAACTTAAAATTAGCTTTAGGGTGATTCAGTCTGCACGACTAATGTCCGCATAGTCCTTTTCCGGTCACAGTGCGAACAAAAGCCCATTGCGCTTTTTTTTTTACGTAAGAAATATAAACGTTGCACTTAGAGCTTTGCCTTCATTTCAACCATGATACCGCCTCAATGAGTTAGGCGAATCCGCAATAATGCAGGGAAGCGTGCTTCTGAATTACGAGATGGGCATACTGAACTTACTAGTTATGTTTGGATGAACTGGATAACAATAGCGACGGTGTTCATAGTGAAGGTGATGTAAGTGCTCAAACAGTGCACACCAGACATATTTGCACAGCGCATGACTACGAGTAGTTACGACGTAACTACAGAAGAAGACACAAGGACAGAAAGCGCTGTTTCTGTCCTTGTCTCCTTTCCTGTAGTTACATCAGAGAGATATGTGCGGTTTAACGTCCCAAAACTGCCATATGATTATGACAGACGCCGTAGTGGAGGGCTCCGGGAATTGCGGCCACCTGGGGTTCTTTAACGTGCACCCAAATCTGAGCACACGGGCCTACAACATTTCCGCCTCCATAGGAAATGCTGCCGCCGCAGGCGGGAATCGAATCCGCGACCTGCGGGTCAGCAGCCGAGTACCTTAGCCACTAGACCACCGCGGCGGGGCTCCTGTAGTTACGTCGTAACTACTCGTAGTCTTAGCTGTGCAAATATGTGGATTCCCAGTCACCAACTAGCCCAAGCATCTGTCTTATCAAAGCACACTAGACGGAAATATGAGGGACTACGCAAGCACTGCCTTTCAAACGAACGTTTATTTTGTTTTCTTTTTTACGGGCAGGCGTACACGTCATTAAGAGACACAAAGCAGTTGTTAAATTAATGAAACAAAAAATTATTGAAACAAGAACAACAAACAAAAAAAAGCTCACCGGACGCAGTTGGAGTCTGGAAGGAACGGGCGCGCGACTCCGAACTCCGCTTTATAGACGTCCGGTGGTGGTGGTGTCGGTAGTGCCTCTGGTGAAGGAGCAAAAAAAATCGCTAACTTTTGCAGCCGAATGAGAAACCCAGCCAGTGGTCTTACGAGTGGGAGAGAGAGAGAGAAATGGTGCTTTGAAGTCAAGAATGAGGATTACTCTTGGGACCAACCAATAAGAAGACGCGATCGTATTCCTTGGAGATAGAGAGAGGAAGGGACGGAAGCAGCTTCAGAGCATCTTGAGAGTGTAGATGGACAAAAACCGAATGGCCGACATGGGTCGATGACCACGAGCAGGTTTGTGGGTACTTAGAACTCACCGCGAACTAGGTAGGCTCCCGGTACGGCGAACTGGCAAACTATGCCTGGTGCAGAAATGTGTTTCGGAGCATGGCACAGCGTCCAGCAAAAGTTACAGAAATACCGTCTTTTTTTCTTTTCTTTAACCTTTCACCCCACCGACATACTCGCAGACAACGTCATGGGGGGAGAAGGGGAGGAGGTACAGGAGAGTAGAGGCCACCATTTCAAGATGATCACGCACACGCTAAAGGAAGGACATGTTGGAGTTCCTTTCTCTCCTGTGGACAGATGGTGAAGCTACACGCCATGACTCATGCGTAATGCAACTTCGGAGAGCGAAGAAGAAAAAGTCACTGAGCATCTTCTGCGACGTGGACGGCCGCACCGAAGCGAACGCCGGCCGCCAGTGTGCCAAAAAAAAATCAAAAGCGTGTCGCAGAAGAGCAGGGAAAACGGAGACGAGCGGACATGTTGCTTGAATAGGGGGCAAGGGCTACTCGTTTCCCCAGCGCTTCTGGGAGCAGAGGACCTGTACGCCGTTGCCACTGCCCCATTTTTTCTTTTGATACATCCTCATACGGGGAATGGGGGTATCAAGGAGTAAGGGGGAAAGCAACATTTTAAAGAAGTAAACTGAAGCTTTGTACGACCGGGTTGCAGAAATTAGGTGCCTTTTCTCATCTTCTAACCACCGTGCAGAGACCACCGAAAAGTGAACGTAGACTGCCTCACTGCCGTCACCAGCCATCTTGTTCTGTTCTTTCAAAATCAAGTTATTTATCCTCGTTATTTTCAATAAAGTCGCGTCAACTGAGTTCAAGTGCGCGCTTTCGTTTGGATACGAGATATCTTGTGGTAACGTCGTGCATGAAAAGTCAGAAACGAAAACAAAGTAGAACAAGACGGACGAGGCAAATGCTGCTTCACGAAGGAAAGCCGAGTTTCACGGCCCATCTTGTCCACATATGCTTCGCAGGCGATCTTGGTCACACCAGAACTGTCTGTTTATCAAATGTTCACATTTTCACCCTTCGGTCTTTAGTTCAGTTTCACTACACTTATCAATGCGAGCCGCTTCTTACGTTGTGTACACAAATGCTCGATATTAAATTTATAGTAATTCCTGGTGTTATTTACTCATTGTATGCGAGCTGCTTTCCGATAAATCTGAGCTTTACCGTAGTAACCCATATCGTTCGTCTTGCCTGGTTAAATTGGGCATTATGCGTCACCTGAAGGTCCAAAGAGACTGATATATCCTAGTTGGCTGAAACGGGTTGGTACACATCGGGATGGCGCATAATGAGAAGCTCCGATCTCGTGATCGTTAGTAGTAACCCCTACTAAACTGATCCCCAGAACGAGGGCGCGGCCGCCATTGGCCCCTGAAAAGGCAGACAGTGCTTAAACCCTTCGGCCGTTTTTTTGTGGCAGCGCAGACTAAACGAAGTGCCGAAAAATAAAATTCCGAAAAACATAATCAATCACTTGAACCATGCCGAAAACCAAATTAAATTTCAAGTCACACTATTTCCGTCTCATGAACAAGGAACCATGAAACCCGGTGAACAAGGAACCATGAAAGACAGATTCGAAGTCAACGTAGGAGGAGCGATTAGAGGCCGACTCCGCCATTCAGAGAGCAAGATTAGATTTGTGGGGTTTAATGTTATGAGAGACGCCGTAGTGGAGGTCTCCGGAAATTTTGACCAACTGGGGTTCTTTAATTCAGAGAGCAAGAAGCAACGGTTACACGAAAATCGTTTGGCACCTGCTTTGGGTTGCCGGGACAGTGTCAACGTTTTAAGTTTTCTACTAAGAATCGTAGGCAACTAGGAATGACTCTGCTACGCGACGAAATATGCAGAAGTATATTTCCGCTTTTTTTATTCTTTTTTGAGACCTTCAACCGTATGCGAAAACAACGTGGCTCTTAGAAAAGAGGACGAAACCATGTCTAAATCGTACAAGGGCGGCGGAACCTTAATCTTAAAACCTTTGTGTATTGTTCGGCGAAACACTTTGGTGTTTCGGTGTTTCGGCATTTTGACGTTTTGGTGTTCCGATTTTTCGGCATTTCAGACTTTTAGTTATCTTTTTTTTGGGTTTCTACTTTTTTAACTTTTCCTGCTTTAAGATTTGGCAATCCGATCATTCGTCTCTTTTTTTTTTCGGAGGCCAGCGAGACTTCTTGCAGCCGATGCGCTGGCAACGAAAAATACCTCAATGTTTTTACTACCAGTAACTCAAGTTTTTTTTTCGCTATGACGGCGAGAAGTAATTGAAGAAATTTCATACTTTACAAGCAAAACCGCCGTTAAGAGCTTGTAGCGCCACCAGGGCTTTCTAGATGTTTCTATCACACGACACATGGACCCCAGAGAGTGGTGGTGGTGGTAGTGGTTAGAAGATGAGAAAGGCACCTAATTTCTGCAACCCGGTCTGGGAGCACGGCGCAGTGCCTCCCCCCCTCCCCCGAGATTAGTTCCGATGCGGCGTTCTTTTGTGCTCTTCGCGTTTTCACTGTCGCGCCGAGGGAACTGAGTGGTTCACGGAACCACGCGAAGACATAAGCCCTCCTCTGGCGCACAAGGAGACGAGACGGGGCACCGGCGCTAATCGTGTCCCGCGAGCTACCACGAGTTTTATAAATGTCTTGTTCACCGAACTGGCTGCATGGTTACCACAGCGTTGCACCTGATGCGCGCAACGTATTATTTCAACTGCCTTCCGTACTCGCCTCCAGACAGCGTTAAGTTTAACTATGCTTCGGAGCGTCGTTGATAGGAGGAGAGTCGGTAACAGGATGGGCCGTCAAGCCACAGCTTCTTTAGGAGGACCCAGAACCCTGCGGCCAAACTGCGTAGCCAAAGACGATTCTAAAGGGGCACAAATATTCAAGCCACACGGAGTCCGTGGGAGAAGAAATCGACGTAAGCACAAGGGCCGAGCTAAGTCAGACGTAGGCTATATTAACACGCTGGGTGGCAGGAATAGGTTAAACTGGGAAGAGACAGAAGAGCAGTCAAGGCAGGAGGAGCTGATGGTATATGGGGTTGTGGAGACACATCTTTGGGACATGGAGCAACCACCTTGCAATCCGGACTACGTATGGGAATATTGCGATAGAACAGACGGTAGCAAGAAGGGGGTTGAAATTGGTGGATTCCTACATAAAAGTATGGGTTGGCGAAGAGTCAAGCAGAATGCATAGAACATTTATGGTCAAGAGGGAAAGTAGCTGGGCAGATGACACTCCTTGGTGTGGTGTACTTGTGGACGGGAGCAAAGGCCAGAGAGGAAAACCAGGCAATAGTAGAGTGTATATCGAAGGACCTTGAGGAATGAGGAGGAGAGTGCGAGGTAATTATACTAGGAGATACGAATGCACACATAGAGGATATAGATGAGTATACTGACCGAACAGGCAAAATGATCATGGATATGTGTGAAACGCATGATTTGATCATTTGCAAGAAGCATACCGCCAACTAAACGACTCAAAATTGTACGAATACAAACGTATCCTATCAACAGAACTAAAGAAACTATTAGATGCAGAAAAGATAACCAACACTGACCACAAATTAATGTGAGCAGCATATTCTCGTCCAGGCCACTTCCACATCCTCCCAAATATTCGTAAAGCCGGCAACCCAGGTCGACCAATCATATCAGGCATCGGTACAATAACTGAACCCAAATCGGGGTACGTGGACAAACAATAAGCCACATTCCATCCTTCGCGTCGTACATGAAAGAGACCACACATTTTTTTCGAGACATTGCAGGTCTGGGTGTGCCGGAAAACTCGTACTTGGTTACTCTTGATGTCTCTTCATTGTATACAAATATTCCTCACGATGACGGCATGGCTGCATTACAAAACATGTACACAGACCTTAGACAATCTAACACCCCAGATTTCTCTGCCATCGCAACTTTGAAGAAGATGGTCCTCGAATTAAATTCATTCGAATTTAACCAAGAGTATTTTTGACAAATACGCGGGACCGCTAAGGGCACCAAAATGGCACCCAATTATGCCAACATATTTATGTAAAAGCAAGAATTGAAATATCTTGCACAAAGCTTCTTGACACCACTGTTATACAGAAAATACATAGACGACATCTTTCGTATTTGGACCCACAGTGAGGATGAACTTTTAAGCTTTATCGACACTTACAACGCTGTACATCCTAACATACACTTCACACACACCTACTCGCAAACAACCGTTAATTTTCTTGATGTTACCATAGCGATAGAAGAAGACAAGCTTTTTACAAATTTATATCGCAAACCAACAGATCGACAACAGTACATCTTTTATCAGAGCGATCACCCGCGCCAATGTAAAAACAGTATTCCATACAGCCAGGCTCACTGGTTTTAGCGAATCTGCTCAAGAGACGCTGATTTTGACACGAGCTCGCAGAGGCTAAAGCTTACGCTCAATAAACAAAAAGTACCCCACACATGTAATTGATGACGCCGTTCAAAAAGCGAGAAAACTTAAGCGTGATGACGCTATGAAGCGACCACCGCAAGAAGATCCACAACGAACAAACCTCTGTTTAACTTACAGCACAAACTTCCACAATGTAAAGTAAATTTTTAAACGAGATTACAACATTCTGGAACAAAGTGAACGTCTGAAACGCACATTTCCATCCGCTCTTGGCGTCGTTTACCGACGACCACGCAACCTCAAAGACACACTTGTCCACTCTCAAATCAATACCTCACCCCCCAATAATTCATGCCGACCTTGTTTTAAGTCACGATGTCTTGTATGTAAAGCAATGCGAGAAACACGCAAAACAACCAGCACACAATCCAAGTTTTCGATTAACATACGAGGAAACCTAACATGCGATTCCTCTAATGTGGTATACCTACTCGAATGCAACGTGTGCAGTATGCAGTACATCGGACAAACAGAAACACCATTCAGGATTCGTTTCAATAATTACAGAGCCCGTACAAAATCAGCCCCAAGCCTCCCTCTATCAAAACGTCTCCATCTTCCCGACCATGCATTCAACAAACTATCAGTAACACTCCTAGAGACGTGATTTAAATCAAACCGAGAACGTGAACAGCGAGAGTCATACCTTATCCACTGATTTAACACCCTCAATAGAGGAATAAATGAGAATCTGGGTACACTTGCAGCAATAAAAACATCAAAAAACAATAACGGCAATAATGAAAATAATAACTGAGTTCACGGCACTGCAGCAGCTAAGGGCACTAGACAACTGAAAATATTTCCAAGTGTAACTATACTCTTCCTAAGTACAGCTGTCGTCTGTTTCTGTTTTTACCTTACTATCTAATCAATTGTGCAAAGCATGACATGCCAAACAACAACCCAGTGCACAATCGGGAGGCCCCCACTGCACGCGTAATCCAGAAGCGGGCGAGCATTGACATTACGCCCGCTTGCCAGCCTCTGCGGCAATGCACGGCGCCCTTCTTTCAACCACGAGATGTTGACCAGGCGCTGAGTAGTTAAAGGCTTAAACTTCTTAAAAAGCTCTTTTCCTCACACCGAACCGCCAGACCCATGCAGCGTCATATGGCCGGGAACAATACGTTAGTGAAAGGAAGAATACACAGACCGCAGACATCCCAAGGTGAAAAGGACAAAAGGGAGAGAGAGGGAGCTGGAAGGGGAAGGAGGAGTGAAAGGGCGAGTCCACCTTATATTCTCATTTTGTTTCCTCTCCCTCCTCCTCTGATTTAAGATTTTATAAAGCTGAGCACCAGCAAACTGTACCCTCAATCCTGATGAAGGCCAGACCCTGGCTGAAACGTCGAAATAAACCATGTTAGCTCCACCTTTTAGCTCATTTTTTCACTGGAAGGGCTGGGGCTGAAATTAACAGACCCATTTTCTATTCTTTTTTTCGCACACCTGCTCCAAGAAACTTTGATTTATAAGTGGTTGAAAGGTTCAATTTATTCGTATGAATTTTCAGTCAGCCAAGCATATCTAGGTCAAATGTGTTCGCATTTAATCATTTTTTTATTGTCCTAAGGGCCGCAAAAACGCTATGGGCCGATCTGAATGATTGCCATCATTTTTTAGATATCGGCAATCATAATAGCGCTCATTATTGTGCGCCGTCACGAGTACTAGTAGTCCTGACGATAGTTATAACTATCGTCATGTCATACCAACTAACCCAAACCACCACTACTAGTAGCCCGTTCTAAAATTATAGTACGCTTTTTCGCACAGCAAAAATGTATTGCGGTGAAGGTGGCGTAAAAACCCGTTCTGAACGTAGTAGGGCAGGGCCAGCAAATTTTAGAACCACAGTCCTTTTTTTTTTTCTGTTCTTTCGCAAAGTTAGCGTACAGTGAACTAATAGTTACCGTTATGATCTACAAGTCTGTATTAGATTGGATAATTTGAAAATGCAGGTGATTACCGCATCGTCCCTTTCTTGCTAAACCTAGCGATAGTGAGAAAATTTTCAGGCTTCTCGGGTATTTTGGCGCTGCGTAGCGCTACTTCAATAAATATCACGGTTTCGGCACCACTTTGCGCGAAAATAAGAAAATTTTATCACATTGGCGCAATGGGTGCAGCTGTTGAATGTCTGCCTTATAGAACACAGTGAGAAAATCCACTCTCATGACAAAGGTTCTTTGAGCGTTAATCAACAGCTGAGAGAGAGAGAGAAGAAAACAAGAAAGTACTGCAGCACTGGCAGGGGCAGCGCCAGCAGAAGTGGTGGTGGTGGGGGGGGGGGGGGGGCTGGTGCTTTTCAAAATGTCCGCCTGCCCTCCTTTTGCTCCCCCCCCCCCGCCTTGCGCAAGCGATTTCAAAACTCAAAGCAGCCAACCCCCCCTCCCCCTCGCCCCTGGTAAAAACCCTTGTACCCGCTCTGAGCACTGGCAGAGCCAGGGTTGGAAGAAAGGGTTGTCTAGAACCCTTACATTTTTTCTATCTATCTATCTATCTATCTATCTATCTATCTATCTATCTATCTATCTATCTATCTATCTATCTATCTATCTATCCGCCTACGGCTTTTAGCTCTGCTGGCCGTTTCGATAATGGTATCGAAACCAAAGTTGGTATGGTATAACATGACTGTATGACGAGCATAAGTGGTTAGTCCTAACATGAAAATCATGACATGAATGTCATGATTTACATTTCATGGTCTTGCTGTAGCTCTTGCGCGGGCTTCCTTCTCATGACATAATGCAAAACTGGTATGGTGCGAGATGACTGCATGGCGAATATAAGTGATATACCCTAACGTTGAAATCATGACATGCATGCATCATGCAAGACATGACTACACACCACGCTCTTGGTTCGCTCGCGGTCGCTTCACTAGCTCGACATATACCAAATTTGGTATTAGGGATCATGAATGAATGATGAAGGTATATGAAGGACTGGTGCAAACACGATAATCATGAGATGCATTTCATGAAAAAACATGACTACATGCCACATTCATGGTGCTCTCGCGGCCGTTTCACTAACTTCACATATACCAAACTTGGTATTACGTGGCATGAATGGAAGGTGGGGATATATGAGTGGCGCAAGCATGATAATCATGACATGCGTGTCATGTAAGAACATGACAACATACCACACTCATGATGCAATCGCGGCCGTTTCGCTTGCTTCCCATATGCCAAATTTGGTATTACGTGACGTGAATCGACGACGAAGGTAAATGACACCTCCAAACATGATATTCGTGACAAGGAAATCATGTACGGCGTAACGTACGTCGGCCACGAAACGTTGTGGTGATCTTAAAGTGACATACCAGCCTTCCTCATTCGTGCTTCCGATATCATCGATTGCGACTGGACGTGGGATCTGTCTTTTTTTTATTTTCATGATTTTGCTAACTACAAAAGAATGTCTGAGCAGAAATTTTCGAAAAGCGTTTTGAAGGGTCGTGTTTACAAAACTGCACATGTTTACGCTAAAAGCCAACAATTGGTAAAACCAGCAGTATGAGAAGACTGAATAATGAAAGTTTGTAGATTTTATACCATTTTAGAAAGAAGCAGAGGGGGCATTAAACACTTATTTAGTTTATTCTCTCTTCTAAAATGGCATAAAATAAGCAAATTTTCACGAGTCAATCATTTTAGGCGAACAGAACTTGTGCTGCTCCCTGGTTTCGGTCACTAAAACTATTTGGGGCAGCTCGCGGCCTTCGGGATTCAATCGACACAGCTATTTCGGAGGCTGAAAGCGCGACTTTCAGTTTTGCTGCGAGTAAATAGATGTCGCCACGGGTGTATAAACATCTAGCTCACGCGCTTGGCATTTCGTGTTGTGTCGCGCACCTTGTAGTCTCCAGCGGACGAGACAAAAATAAGTTGGAGGTAACCTAGCGCACCCAGGTTGGAAAGAGCGGTAAGAGGTTAGCTAGGCAGAGAGAACATATGCATAGCACTTGATTTTCACGGCGCGCAAACCTGAAGTACTCAGACGGTCTTATGTTTGACCTATACGTGGACATAACGGAAAGGGGGAAAAAAAATCGGTCAGCCTCGCAATAATGGTGTAGGAAGCATTAATCCTGGAGGAAGCTCGCAACTGGGCGGTCTTGCTTGTTTCGCCTAATTTTGTTCTCTTTCTCTCTGTTTTCCTATTTTTTGTCTCTGTTTACTTCTAATTATATCGCTCTGTGTACTTCCTCCTTAAATGCGTGGTTCTTGAAGAAGAGGAAAAAGACACATAATTTCAGTCTGCCTTGCAGGGTGCGGGCCACAGTGGTATTCGGTCAGCTCTACATAAATTCATTCAGGCAACCGGAAGGATACGCTGCTAGTGGTACTGCTAGATATATCAAATTCTTTGTCCCCATTCTTCTTTCTTGCTAATTTGTTTTATATATTCTGGTTTATCAAATTCTTCTGCACTTTTTCACGTTTTTTTTTTCAAAGGAACATTATTAATGTTCTTATCTAATTTCTCTCTCTTTTTTTAGCAAGCGTTGTATAAAAAAATTCCATTATAAGGTACAGTGTGGCCAATCCCCCTTGTGATTATGTGCCAAGATCGGGGTGACAAGACAAGACATTGCACAGTGCCTCGTAGGGGATGGGAGAAGTCGGAAAAAATAATAGCAGAAAGATGAAGAAGAGAAAACCCTCGCCGCGCAGAAGGAACAGAAATCGGAAAGACATAGGATCTTTTTAATTTCTCTTCTATTTATTTCTCTCTCACTCTATATTTCCCGCTTTTTTTCTTTCTTTCTTTTTCCCTCTGTATATATTTGTCTCTCTCACTGTTTTTTTTTCTCCTTCCTAATTTTTGTTATGCCCCCTTCATCTGTCTTTTATCTTTCTATCTGTATCAGCCGTTTCTTTCTATATCTTTTTCCCTCTATTTGTTGTTGTCCATCTATACTTCAGTTTTTCTTTCTTTCTCTACCTCTAGTTCTCTCTGTTTCTCTCCTCTCTTTCGTCAATCAATGTTAGTTCTTACGCAGGACCAATCGGCACACGTGTTCTGTGAGACATGAGATCAAGGAGAGGAGGAAGAGCGCGCGCCTGCCGTTCCGTGACGATCATATATATATATATATATATATATATATATATATATATATATATATATATATATATATATATATATATATATATATATATATATATATATATATATAAGGGAAAGAAGTGTATACCTAAGGGCTCCTTTTTCCGTGTTTTAACACAATATTAATGAGATCTAACAGACAGTAATGCCAAAGAATGTACTGGGGAAGTTATTAGAACCAATGGAATGTAAATAAGAAGAAAGAAAAGTGGATGAAAAAATTCTGCTCACGGCTGGTTATTTTTTCATCCACTTTTCTTTTTTCTTATTTACATTCCATTGGTTCTAATGACTTCCCCCGTACATTCTTTGGCATTACTGTCTGCTAGATCTCATATATATATATATATATATATATATATATATATATATATATATATATATATATATATATATATATATATATATATATATATATATATATATATATATATATATATTATTGATGTCGCAGTTGGCTTCTTTACAACCTGGTGCTATTTCTCAATACGGCCTCGGTTAAACAACAGTTTCTTTTTTTTTCGTTTAATGCCTTTGGTCCGCTATATATCCGCAGGGATAAGTACCTTCGACATTGAGGGTTTTATGACTTAAAATGAGAGAATTCATGGCTAAATTCTCCACCCTGATCACGTTCGATTAAAATTTTATCTTTATAAGTGTAGTAGCGTCATTGTCACCCTAGAAAACCTAATCGAAAAATCCACTCACTAACGTCAATTCCCGGCGTTGGGTATGAGCCATCGTCTGAGGACAAAAATAAGGGAATTCGAGCGTATTTTATTTTCTGGCGACCCTGTTTATAAAACAAAAGGTCAAAGTTGTGGATGTCTTGGAGGAGTTTATTAAAGTTTCAAATAGATTCCGACTGTAGGCCAGTTTATTACTCCTAAATTGCTTTTTTCGCAATTGCTTTCTTTATTCATTCATTCATTGTTGTTGATGAAAAAAAAATCTGCTCAATTTTCTATGTCCGTTACCTCTAATCGTCAATTTCTTATATCGTTTCCCTTGATCCCGCTCATTACTTTAAAAGACGTGAGCTAACAAATTAACAGTATTTCGTCAGAACTACCCTGTTCTTGGTGCGATCCCCCAGCGTGGGTCTGTGCCAGTTTCCAGGCACCTCCTTCCTTTCTTTTATATTTTTTGAAGCGAGAAGCACTGGGTAGGCAACCCCGCCGTGGTGGTCTAGTGGCTAAGGTACTCCGCTGCTGACCCGCAGGTCACGGGATTGAATCCCGGCTGCAGTGGCTGCCTTTTTGATGGAGGCGAAAATGCTGCAGGTCCATGTGGTCAGATTTTGGCGCACGTTAAAGAACCCTAGGTGGTCGAAATCTCCGGAGCCTTCCACTGTTGCGCCTCTCATAATCATGGTGGTTTTGGGACGTTCACCCACACATATCAAATTATCAACACTGGGTACGCATCTCAAAGTTTGTGGATAATAATTTAGCCTATCGGGAAGCGCACCTACCGGCATTGATTTTTCGATTCCACATCTTAATGGTGCAAACATATTTTTATAGCTTACCGCCAAGATCTGAACACTCATGTAATCCAGACGCTCTTTTTCTCGCCCACCAAGTCACGGTTTCACACAGACCAAATATTTGTTCGAAAGAAACCTGACAGTAAACATATGGATGTTAGTAAAGCAATTGAAAGAAATGGCTAAAATTCAACTACGATACAATATTATTACGGTATTTTTTCTAAAATTCCAATCTCTCGAGTGCTTAAAGCTAAGTTACAAGATTGCCCTGTGCATATGCAAACAAATAACGTGATAGCCGCAGATGTTTCTGTGAATTCTGACGGCAGGCTTAAGAATTGCTTCCCTCTTAGTTGGCTGGTCCTTCTCCGTGAGAATGCCAGATTTCACTCCTGTTTTTTTTTTTTTTTGAAGCTTAGCTCTTGGCTATCATTCTGGTGCCTCAAAAACTCCCATCGAATGAAACCGGGGTGATTATAACAGCACTTTCCCCTTCAGTATGAACAGCTCTTACAGCTTTAGAGAACTAACAAGCCCTTATGACATTCTCCACATTAGTATGAAGCCTAAGCTCATAAAATTACCATGGTTTGCAGGTCACTGTTGGTTGCAATTTAATGGAACAGCTGATTGCCTAGCACGAGCATCGCTAAATAGTCCAATAATATTGGTACTTCTAGCAGTGGAATATATAACGTGATCATATACATAAAGTTAGCTATCTTATAAATATTACGGAAACATTAACGAAATGCACTGAATATCAGAACGAAAAATTTTTGTTGAAACCTTAGTGCAGTCTAAAACACTTAGCACCCGTAAGGAAGTTTCAAGCAAGCAAATCTCTCTTTTGCCTAACCACAATTTGCAAAATGAAGGTGTAACGTGTCTCACCTTCACAAACAGCCTTAGTGTTCTATCCAAAACACACCCAAGGAGTCGAGGGTCTTTTGAGTTATCAAAGAACCCATCACCCAACAACAACAAGTAAAATAACACATGGTTCTCGCTAAACAACAACGAGTAAAATGACAGATGGCACTCGCTTATTAATAAGTCGTTATATTTTAGGCGAGTTCAGAAGATACGTCTCTTTCAGAGCTATCTACAGTGATAGCAATATTTTAAACCTATTATAGTGTTCATTTTTATGGAACAGGAATATTCCCGCTGGCGATGAACAGTGGCTTAAGACACTATCGTTAAATGTGTAGATCAGATGGTCGCTTTGAAGGTATGTAGCTCGAGTGCTCCGTCCACGGGGTTATATTACAATACGCTCATTAGTGTGCATGGTTTTGCGTTTGCGTGCATATTCTATACCGATGTAATCTGTATACATTCCCTGACTGATAGATTTTATTGGATGCGAAGCAGCCTTTTCTAGGGGTTGTGTGCGTCCCTCGGCGACCGTCCGCTGCCCCCACTGCGCATGCGCCAACTCTCGCCGCTCTCCTAACGTGAGGGCGAGAATGTGGAGTAGAGAAGGTATAGCAAATCGCGGCTTCCTCTTCGTTTCCTCTCACCTGTGTATCTCTCCTCCCCAGCTGTGAGCTCTTACATAATGCTGCGCTCGCTCGCGCCGTTGCACTCTCCTAGCAGCGCTGTGTGTTCACTTTGCGGTACGCACAGAGTAATACACAAAAACGGGAATCACATTTTTTTTACAATAGTCCAGGGGACGATTTCACGGTGATTTCATTGTCGAGGTCATCATACGTGTCACGACCACAAAGTAACGATTATCAGGAACGTACGCATGTACGGCGGCACTATTGTCAACCATGGTAGATCAGTGGCTGCGGTGCTATGGTCCCTAAAATACGCTGGCCCCAAGGTCGCGGGTTCGACCCACTTCCAGGAAAGGGGACAGCAGAAGCGGTACACAACTCCACGCACAAATGAAACGTGCATGAAAACATAGTGGAAATAAAAAAATGGAAACACAAGCGAACACAGCGCTGCATGCTTCGCATCCCCACATGGTTCCCTTTAGTGGAAGAAATGGTGTAATATTTTTAAAATTTTTTTCAATAATAAAGATCTTTACACCATTGGAAACGCTTCATGTTATGGGCATTTCGATACGCGAAAACACCCTTTTCCTGTGGTGTAAGCGTGTCAGTTATCAAATATCAAGTCGACCTTGATTGTTGAAATAGCGATCCCGAAACATCGTATTGCTACTTTTGTGCCAAAGTGCTTATTTTGAATTAAAATCACGTTTTAATGGCCCGTATCGCGGAAGCGCATTTCAAGTCAACCGCCCGAAAATGGACTCCCAGAAGTCACTGTTAGCGTGCCCAATTTTGCCCGCCTTTACGACACGGCACCAACCTAGGAGGATACATCCTACGTATCCTCCTTGCCACCGACACCAGTAAGAGCAGAGCGAAAGTAGCAGGAGCCCAAGTAGTAACAACGTCCGCTCAGCAATTTTCTGCAATCTCGGATGCCATAATTCTGCTTGATTGGTTCAATAGAGCCCCGCTGGATGGCACCACATATCCAGCCAAGTCACGAGACCATCGCACACATCGTGACTGAGTGCCCGCAACTGAGCCCATCCAGCTCGAACACAGATCTCGCTGCCGTACTGGGTTTTGTGGACACAGGTGATGTGGTAGACTACACCGCAGTGAGGCGCAGCAAAACTCGACTAGAACAATGGAGGAAAACAACTCTCCAGGGACTTCGGGAGGGTTCTTAACTCGGCAACCTGCCCAGTCTGTATTTTATTTTATTATTTTCTTTGTATTTTTTACTATCGGCTAGGGTGCCAAAGTGCACCCGCCCATTACAAAGGGAATGGCCGCATTACCATCATCATCATCAGTCAGCCGAAAACTGAAATTTCGAATCACTCACGCTAATCCCCGTGGTACCACCAGAATTTTTTTTTCAGTCAATCAATCAGAAACAGACAAGCATCATTTTATAACGGATCTTGATGCATGGAAGATTTTTTTATTGAAGCTAGTTTAATTACCAAGTGTAGTCGGGCGCTCTGACGTCATCTGGATCATTTCACAAATGTCCCACTCATGGCGCACGTCATGTGATACGCTGAGCTTAATTTCATGGTAAGTAATATCCTCCTGTTAATGATATTGCAAGTTTAGACTTTTTCATACCAGGCCATGCCCCCCACCCCCCAATAAACTTTAAGTTGCACAGCGTTGGCCTGACAATATAGCTTTTCAGTCAATTCTGCGAAAAATAGAAACTATTCAACAATAATTTTATCATGTAATATTCTTTACTCAGAAAAACACTTTTCGTTATTCCTTTTGCGAAGGCAGGTCTTAATTTAACTGCAGAAATTGTATAAAGCTTGATGAGGTTTGTAAATATATTCAAGCTACTAAACATATCCATTTTAGTCTCTTCTTTAATATAAGTATAAAGGTCTGTCGAAGTTTAAAATATCCGTCACAAATTTTTGTGGTCATATGTATGCAGATGTCTGGTCTGCTCGAAATTCCCGAATTTCGTGGATATATACGCTGTTAACATCCTTTCTTTTTCTCTATGAAAATACTTTTGTTACCAGGCATTCTTAGAGCTATCAAATTTTTACGCATCGAGATGTCGAGCACCAACACCATCAAATTTTTTTTACAATGGTCCAGGGGACAATTTCACGGTGATTTCATTGCCGAGGTCATCATACGTGTCACGAACACAAAGTAACGATTATCAGGAACGTACGCATGTACGGCGGCACTATTGTCAACCATGGTAGATCAGTGGCTGCGGTGCTATGGTCCCTAAAATACGCTGACCCCAAGGTCGCGGGTTCGACCCACTTCCGGCCGCGGCGGTCAGAGTTCGATGGAGGCGAAACGGTATAGATGCCCGTGTGCTATGCGATGTCAGTCCACGTTAAAAAATCACCAGTTATTATTATATTATTATTATTATTATTATTATTATTATTATTATTATTATTATTATTATTATTATTATTCGGTTGGTCTATAGGTTAGATATCTTCAAGCAATCCATTCAATTTGAGTCATTTTGACCCTCTGATGTTCTTTAACGTGTAGTTCAATCTAAGCGCATGGATCCTCCCAGAGTTGCACCCCTCTTGGAGGAGCAGCCGCCAAGGCCGAAAATCTCAGCTGCAACCGCGAGTTTAGGAGAGCTTCACCTCACGTCTGAAGTGACCACAGCAAACAACTATGGCGGCACACGAGAAGCCCTGGCTGGTGCGTACAGCGTTTTCCCATAATTATGAGCGTTATAATCGTTATTAAATTGCCCCTGCAACAGTTCTGCGGCGTGACCAGAAACACACGAGCCAAACAATGCAGCGCAGCATGCGGCCTGGACAACTTATTGTCAGGGTCAGCTATAAATCTTTCCCTCTTCTTTCTATGAATGACGTCATATACCAAATGACCATGCCACGTGTCCAGTTCCACAGCCATTGGCTGGTTTGAGCATCGCAATCTGCATGGTTGCAGCGGCCGCCACAAGAGGCCGCCACGTGCCCCACGCGCACTGGCAACCAAACTGAAAGTAAGCCGCGCATTTGAAGAAAAACAAAAAAATGGTCAAGGTCATGACACGCGCGTGACGTAGCTTCTTTCTCCCCCGCCATCCTTTCCTCCTTAGCTTCCAGCACGCTTGTCGGACCGATGGAAGAGACAAAGCAATTACTGCGGACGACAGATATACGTAAGCCAGCTCGTATTAGTAGGAGATAAGGGGAGGGGGGGGGAGCTGGAGCTTTCAGAAGTGTTTCTTGCTCCCCATTAAAGAAAATATAGTCAAAAGAGAATGAACAAGTTACAATTCTTCCTGCCCCCCTTAAAACGAACTCGCTTGTCGTGGGTGCCCCCTCCCCTGCCCCGCCCCCAAGTGAAAAAAATCCTGGGGCTGCCTCTGTATACTTAACAGAAAAAAAATGTTTGCTGGGGTATTTGTAGGGCGCTAAACTCCTTTAGTGAAGCCATCGTAGGCCACTTAGGAAAGTGTTGCAGGCCTCTCTAATCGCTCGCACACAACAGATAAACTCTGAGATAAAAACGATAGAAAGCAGTGTTTTTAAATGGGCCTGATTGTAGTCACGGTAATTATGTCTCTCGTGCACATATAATCTCACTGAATTATATACGTCATGCAAAAGACACTGTTTTCAGTTAGCCTATAGTTGTTAGTATCTGCAATCGTGGGCGTGCGTGTGACAGACTCATTCTTCGAAATAAATTCAATAAATGCTACACAGCGCTTTTCAATAAAATCCAATCGTGAGAAAGCATAATTGGGGACTCGTGCTCACGCACACTTCGAAATAAATAAAACGATCTGTCCTTTTCCGAGGTTGTTGACTCGTATGCGTGAGCGGATGCCAACTGTTCCGGCTTCGCCGCAGTGCACCGCGTTCGTGCTGCGAAGCAGATTAACGCGTGCCGGGTGAGTGAGTGGAGAAGAGCGGTTTCCCCAAATGGGCGCTTTGTGAAAGCGCCACTCTCCCTTTCTGTCCAGGCACAATGACTGGACACTCGAAAATTGTTGACCGGCCGGCGGACCGGACGCGCAACCCTTTCTGTCCGAGAAGCGCGCTGCCGTCCGATGTAGAGCAGCTTGCATGGTGGTGGCCCTGCGATACCCCTTTTTTCGGGATGACGCAGATGGACCGCGATCGCTGGGAACAACCACTGACCAGTCGACGCCACTTTTCCCCGTTAACACCACGAGAGGTCTTTTGTCTGCTGACTCCGTCGTATACAGTCCCCCCCCCCCCCCCCCCAAGCGTCCCAGCGAACGAGGTTTTGCTTCGTTGTTGCTCCACTTCAAATGGAGAGAAAGAGAGACAGAAGGCGCTAAACGAAAATGTCGAAGAGACCCGCGACTCCATGCTGTGCTTGCGCTCAGTCGATGCTTTCAATGCGACTTCGTGGTTGGAATCGTTAGTCCATTCTGCTAAGTACAGCAACGAGTGTGAAAAGTTTGGCAAGCTTTTCCATCGCGTGACTGAGCATGCACGAATACAACGGAGCTGCTTTGGCAGGTGGTGTCCATCAGTTGCCAAGTTTCGCCACCAGGAGAACACTGGCCACAGAAAACAGAAAGCGCGAATAGAAAGACACCAGGCGAAGGTACGCACACACACAGAATAAGTAAACACGTGCATACATCCAAAAAGGTGCGCATTATTGCGCATGCGTACTGCACCCCCCGCCCCCTATAGAATTCGAGATAATTTTCTGTGCAGTAGAAATAAGATACACAGATTGATTAGCACACTCAGGTCCCGCATGTCTGTGTGGAACAGCCTTCCATATTGCCAGTCTGCATTGAACGTTACACTGACAGTCATGTTATGGCAATGAAAGAACGCCTATACTTGTGTTTCGTAAATACACGCATGTTATATGTGTGTATCTTAGAAAATAATTTAACGAATACACACATGTTATATGCAACTTTTAACAGACTTTTATTTCTCCCAAACACACCACTCGGGAGGGCTATAGGTCATGGTCATCATTTCAAAATGACATTAGATTTCGTCGTGGGGCAGCACGCAGGTAAAATGACGCCAGGTCCACGTAATATCCCTCGTTGTAAGTGACATTAGATCTGCCGTGTGAAATCGATGTTACTGGAGGTACCCAGGACAATCGACTTGTCGGTATGTTTTGACTATACGCTTGTTCTTTAAAGGTTGGCGGGGGGGGCAAAGGGGGGCGGCGCAAATTTTGGACAGGCTACAGCCCCCCCCCCCTCCTCCTCCCATGCCCTACGCCAGCAGCCCAACAAACGCGAATGTGCCACAGATCGTAACTATCATCATCACAAACGAATGTGTGCTACAGAGATGGGGTGATTCGCGCTACTCACAACAGTTAGCCCTACAAATGGCGCGTTGCCATTATAGTTGCCATTACAAATTATAGTTGCTATTACAGTTTCCATTACAAATGGCGCGTTGCCATTATAGCACTGCTACGCGGTACTTGTTGGTTAGTAAAGGCAGTGGCTACTTAAAGGCGGTGCTTGTTTAATAGAGAGTAGTGATGTAACAAGTATGAAAGACATTCAAAACGTACAAACATACGTTACCCTGACGATGGGAAGGCGATTAGTTTCGCTACGTCATCGTTATCCCTGAAGCAAAGTTTGTTGAATAGTTTTTTTTTAACGTGTCAAATTCGCCATGTCTGGCTCGCAGGTCTTTCACGTTCGTATATGCAGCTAGAGAAAGCGTAAACTTCGACCAAACTGTTCTGCTATGGTGAGAAAGCCGTCAAACGCAAGGCGTGGATTTGGACGTTAACCATTCTGTGAATAGTTAATACGTAAAAGCAGCAGGATGTGTCCTAGCTACGTCAGCGGCCCTATATACAGTCGCGATATATAGAGCGAGGGGCACCGGGGGTGCATCTGTCGCGCGACAAGGGTCGTCCGAAAGGGGAGCGACGGGGTCAAGCAGCGGTGCGTGGCCCCCATCGGTCCGGGGGGAAAGGGTACACGCACGGAGACGTCCAGCTGCCTTCAGCCAAGTGGCCAAAAAGCGCAAGAACCAAACCTTTGCCGAGGCACCTTTCTTTCTTTCTTTCTTTCTTCCTTTCTTTCTCTCCTTCTTTCTTTCTTTCTTTCTTTCTTTCTATATAGACCGTACTGCATAAAAATGGCGAGCACTGCTTTACTTCAGTGCGACTTCACGACAAAATAGACACAGACAGGAAGACACACCCAGCGCGAACTTTTAAGTAAGTTGATTGGGCCACGGAATTGGTCTATGTACTGACTCAATATACACTACGCGTGCGCGCCCACGGACGCAATTACAGGCTGCACGAGCACGTAGATTCAACTGCTCGCGGGCGTAGAGTAACACTCAGTGCGTTACTGTTGTCTGGCGTTGTAAACTATGCCATTTAATTACTCTTGTACAGAAGGTCTGAATAAAATCGATGAGGATGGGACCTCCTACTGTGCATACATAATTGTAAGGTTACATATATGTTTTAATAAAGAAATTTTCGTTCGAACTCGAGCAGGCTGATCGACCAAGCCTCCAGGACCTACAGACCACCTATATAGGTGACGACTATAGGAATTATTGCACGTTTGGGACACAATCCGCGCCGCCGGAGCAAGGCGAAGTCCTCGAGTTGCCCAGAATGCCTTTGCGCGTGGTTGTTCTATTCTACTAATTTCGCTGTCAAATTCCGTTGAATTCCCTCTAGGACGTATTCGAGTGTCCATGACACGATACGATGATTGACTCGTGCAGGAACTGGAGAGAGAGAGAAACGAGAAAAAAGGAAGGCAGGGAGGTTAACCAGATGCTAGTATCCGGTATGCTACCCTACACTGGGGTTGGGGAATAGGGGGTTGAAAGAGAAAGGGAGAGTTAAAAAATAAATAACAGAAAAACACTGACACACACGCACACACAAAATCAGTCCACTCAGAGGCGTTCCGACAGGCCAGTAGTTCGCAAGAAGCCCAGTAGCGCTTGCACGGCTTTCTTCTGTGACGATGAGTCATCACGATGGCGCAGTATACTTTCTTCTGACAGCGGCTGGTCATCTAACCTGTTTAGTTTATTGGAAAGCTGTTGTCTTTCCAGGTTGTATTTCGGGCAGTCACATAGGAACTGGAGCTTTCTGACTAGGTGCTGTCGTTATCAAGCAGAAGAAGGAATCCGCATGATTGGCCCGCTCTGCCATCTGCCGTGTCGTCCGCCATTACTGCCAGAACACACGACAGCGGTGGCGCCCTCAAGCGTGCGAACGTGTTAAAGGGAGCGTGCCACGCAGAGTTCCGGTCCACTCCACCGATTTCGGCGGAGCAACTTTTCTTGCTCCCTGAATTCACTCTCGCTCTGAATCTACTTTGACTCTCTCATTGGAACACTTGACTCCCGCCTTCACTCTGTCATTGGAACATATTTGCTCCAGGAGGAGCAGAAAAACTTACCCCGACTTCGTCATTGGAATTCAACAGTACTTCGGCCCACCCCACCATTTCCTTCCTTCCGAGTCTATAACACGACATGCAGTGCGTGTGTTTTAAAACGAGTGCGATGTTTGGTTCGACTCTTTGTTGATCTGTGTCTCGAGGGAAACGGAAAATGGCGAAGCGTTCTGAAGTCGCGCAAGGCTTAAAGAATGAAAGCCGGCGATTCCAAAGTTTAATCTGATTTCTTTTATGGGTCGCTTTTATTTGCGATGCAGGTTCAATGGGTTGTCGATAGGCTTTAGCTATAGGCGATGCTAAATTGTTTCCACGTTGATTCTCAGCGCAGAGAGATTCAAGTCAAACCACACGAAGTCTCAGACACGACACGGTTGTCCCAACTTCAGAGACTCGCGCTGAAACCGAGCATTCGCACCTCTCGTATGACTGCGAGCGCGTCATCGTTGGCGTCGACCTTCCATCGTTATGGCGTCTCTCATAATCAAATGGTGGTTTTGGGACGTTAAACCCCACAAATCAATCAACCTTCCATCGCTTCGGGGCCTTCTAGAAGCTGCCGTTGCCTTTCCCGTTCGCAATCAGCCTCGTGATCGACTTACAGGTGGCCCCACCGTCACCGCGCTATATAGTGTGGATGCCGGCGGCGGCACGGATACAACTGTACGAAGCGGTGCTTTTTTGTAAGCTGTGTGAGCCGACTGCGGACGAATAAAATGCGTTGACTGCAGCCTTATAGCCTTGATAGGGCCCTGAAACACTTTTTCAAGTAACCATAGAACGAATTCACTTAAAAAAAGCTTATCGTCTCACCAATTCAAAGCCTCGAAATTTTCAAGAGTCCGTCCAGTACGAGCGGGTTGACAAAGATTTCTCGCACGTCGCAATCACACTCTTCTCTCGTCCTGACGAAAGCGCTAGAAGCTAAGCGGGGGGCGGGGGGATGGCATGGGCAAC
The DNA here is from genome assembly GCA_013436015.1 of Rhipicephalus annulatus. Taxonomy (NCBI): domain Eukaryota; kingdom Metazoa; phylum Arthropoda; class Arachnida; order Ixodida; family Ixodidae; genus Rhipicephalus; species Rhipicephalus annulatus. The sequence continues at coordinate 440,929 of WOVY01012744.1, read as the reverse complement.
GAAATTACGTCACGCGCCCCTCGTGACCTTGAGCACTTTTTCTTTTTTTTCTTTTCTTTCGAATACGCACCTTCTTCAGTGTGATAACGCGTTTACGTGTGGACAAGTCGCGGCCTCCCGCGTCGGTCTTTGTAACGACCGAGCGCGCCATTTTAAATCAGCCAATGGCTGATAGAAAGCCTTTTACGAGTGATTTTTTTCTTTAGTTTCCTCCCTCATTTGTGGAGAGAAATCATTTTCTAGCCGACTTTGATAATTCATTGTGGATTGCGGGCTGCGCTACAACATTTGGCTCACGTGTTCTCGGGAGTTTCTACTACCGATCAGCAGCGTTTTCTGACCATGTTCAAAATGTGTTGCAGGGCCCTATTAGTATGTATGTTGTACATTGCCGAATGGATGCCCGAAGCTTTCAGAACGTTGCCATTACTCGTGAGAGAAACGCAGTCTGCCATTGGAAAAGAATGGTCGCGCTTGGCGACTGTCGGCGTTTCCACCTAAGTCGATCACGTCTATTGTATTTTCGTTTGTTAAGGTTGAGCCTGTCTGCTACACACTGTTGTAGTGCGACTGAATCTATTATTCGCTTCATGCATGCAGGTCTTGTACACCTCAAAAGAGAGAGAGAGAGAGAGAGAGAAAGATCACACATTATTTGGCGATAGCTAAATTACCGTGAATACGCATCCAGATTTTACTTATTCATTTATCCCTAGAATGAATGTATTGGACAGTTGATAAGTTTATTCAGGAAAGCTGCGTGGCTGACAACGCTATATCGAGATTGTTCTTACTTCAATACCAGTATATAAAAAGGCAACAGTTGAGCACACAACCTTCTTCGATTGATTATTTTCGTGACAGTGATGCAATAAAGATTCGTTTACTCGATGAAACAAAAGTAAATATTTTATTTCAGACGAATAATGTCTGCTCCTTTCATCCGTTTTTAGCAATGCCACAAAAGCGTGCAAGATAATGTTAAAAAGGAGAGGGGAAAAAATATGGCGTTTTGCATGAACTTATACGACACGCCTTCTGAATTAATTTCCACAACCTGGATTCTTTAATGATAACCCAAATGTAGCCATACGGGCGTGTCTGTATAAATGCCTTGTCTGTATAAATTGAACCTTCAGAAACTAACACTGCAGTGTTAGTTTCTGAAGGTTCAATTTTGCGTTCATACTTCGAGTTCTGAGCCAGTAGTTGAAAATTTTCGCAGTGAAACATGGCTATTGACTCGATTCAGGTGCAAATCACTACTCTCGCAACATGAAGTCGAAAATTCAAAATGTTTACGTGCAATTATTGACTCCTCCTCCGGCTTTTCTCGCAGTAACCAGACCACATTTACTAATGAAAGTTGTACATCAAGGCGATAGTTATAGCGCGAGAACAAAACGACGACACAGAGACAAGAAGGACACGAAAGAAGAGCATTTTACAGGCATGTAAGCTAGGCCATTTTTATTATTGTTCTCTTGTGCGTGCATTTGTTTTGCCGTATTTATGTATTTATGTACTGTAGCAGAACACTCACAGACACAGAGAGAGAGAGAGAGAGAGAACTTTATTTCAGCATGACACAGGGCCGCAGCGTATGTAAGTACATAAATTGCAGCCGAGAAGCGAGATGGCATCGAATAGGCTCAGGAAAGAAAGGCCCGGAGATTGCGTGACAGCTATTGCACGCCCTCGAACCTATAGGCTGTTGGTATTGTAAATAAACCCTCTTATAAGATAAAGTAAGAAATAACTTGAGAATCTGTATATGCTATAGGCCGAATAGCACGACTTCAGCCGAACTGCCTTCCGATGCACCCCTTCATGGCAGACCGAAAGGTTTGCAAAGAGCCACGTTTCAAAGCATTCACGAAACGGGAAAGTGAGTCGGAAATTGACCCGGATACCCTCAACGCACGGGCACGGCTTTCACCCCGAAGACACGAAGTTACGTGGGACTCCTGAATTCGCGCGGCTCACACGATAAGTCTCGTGCAATGCGTTCACTATTACTTTCGGGCTCAAAAGGTGTAGACGAATTTACTCATGCGCAATTCCTCCACGTATGGGCAATGCCAACCCATTTCACGAAGGGCTGCCCTAGAGAGCTCCTGCGCGCACGAGCACAAAAAAGGAGCCGCGCTTCTTCGCTGACCACTGCGTCGACGGCAGCTGGAAAAAAAAGGGGGGGGTGTTCCTCGCTGACCATCGGCGCTTTTGTGCTCACATGGACAATCGGCCGACGCTCGCCCACAAATCTAGCAGCCGTGTGGAAGAAGCGTGCTACTCGGAAGTACCGCAGTTTTCGGGACATACCATACACTGATGTCGCGTTACCGGCAGCTTGACGTGCGTTCGCCAGGAGAACGAATCACGACGTAAGTCCAGGAGCGATGGGAGGCTGCTCTGCGCAGCTCGCAACCGGGTTTACAGCTCCGGACAGTGAGCTGGGCCAGAAGGGTCGCCGAAGCACAGCAGTGTCCGGCCACCTAGAGCGGCCCGAGGGCTCGTCGTCATCCTGATCCCACTTACCCAACCACACCCCCCCTCAAATGATTCCTTCGTGAATCAATAAAGTTGATTACCTACCTACGACGTAAGTGCATCAAAGACAGAGAGAGAGAGAGAGAGAATTGCAAAGGAAAAGTAAGGATGTTAATGCAGGTGACACCAGGTTTGTTACCCTATACGGTGGAAGAGTAAGGTGAGGAAAATAATAAATAAAGAAAGAAGGAAAGAGATGACGGAAATTTCACGCACGCACACATCCGCGTTCCCCATGCGTTCCCAGAAGCAGAAAAATGGACTGTCGGGCGAGTTGGGGTTCCATTACCAGGTAGAATGCTGTGCTGTTCCTGTCTCTCTTCGTACGCGTTTCCCCGAGTTTATTATTTTTTTTTTGCTTGATAATTACCCAGAAACTAGCAAAGTGGGAACAGTTACAGAGCACACTTTAACCCGCAACTGTCTCACTTTAACTCTACTGCAGTCCGTAGTGTTAACGTAATCCACCGTGCCTTAAAGAGCAAGCGCAAGATTCCACTGATGACCGCCGCTCGGAAGACCTCCGCGACATGCCATCGCTGGGTTGAGGTTATTGAAATCACGACACACATACTCCGCAATGGAATCGGTACACCATTAGCTCGAAGCGCACAGAAAGTGTACAGGATACCCTGGAGCCAGTCATCGAACCTATATCAGTGATTTCGCAAACAGGACGGATGCGGACCAAGATAAAACCCATGGAGACCTATACGGACAAGCCGGGGACAAGACCTGTGGATAAAAACACTTCTACTTCAAACTATGTCGTTTAAATATCAGCACAGATAACCCAAGCGTACAGCAAAGTTGGAATGGGGCAAGATGCACAGAAGATGACTTCAAGAACGAGTACGAGAAGATATTACGTTCAAGGATTCCAGTTCCGGAGAAGAAACATCATCGGTTAACAGTGCCGTAAGCAGCGTTGAGACCCAGTGGGTAAAATACGGCTAACAATCGTGACAGCTGTATAGAAGACTATGTGGCATACTCCCCCGCTCGGGGGCTGCTTTCTCTGAATGTTTTTTAGGGTCAATCGCATCGTTTTTGCTTTTTGTTTGTTTGTTTTTTCATCCAAGGCACGAACGTCTGAGTTACATAGAAAATTTTTCTGTCTACCATTTTATTTTTGTCCCTTAAAAGTGATCGAGAACTGAGAGAACTAAGCGAAGTGGACACTGGTCAATAAAAAGAAGAAAAAAAAAACGAGCCCGCCTGCCATGGGGTGTGCCGCCACGGGGAACAACTTTCCCCTTCCCGAAGAAAGCGAAAGGATTTTCACCGTGGGAGCGGCTCCTTCCTGCCTTTTTTCCTTTTCTCCTCGAAGGAAGCCGTTTTTTACCCCTTCCTGACAGGCTTTCACTTTTCTCGGACACTGAGGACTTCCCGTCCATACAACGAGACTCAAAGGTTTGCACGCCATTTTCAGTTTGCTGTTTTTTTTCTTTGGCCCTCGTTCATTGCTTTTTCTCGATAGTTCTGTAGGTCAGCAGGACCAACAAAAACGCCCTACTGAGGACTTTTTTTTAAACCCTTAACTTTTTTTTGCTCGGGTTCCGAACGGTCAAGCTGCCGCACCGCCCGTGCTTTTCAAAACGTCTCCCGCAGTGACGGCGATTGTTGACCACTGGTCGAGAGCGATGGTCCGGCATGCGCCAGGTACGGCCATTTCATCCCCGTACTCTCAAGATGCTTTCCAAGCGGTCAGCGGAGTGGGCAGTTCGTGCTTACCGTGGAAACGTCAAAACAAACGACAAGAAAAAAAAAACATCTCGAAATCTGCGCTAGCGCGCAAACACTTTGTCGTCGACTAGTGGGGTACACATCAGCTGCCCTTGGCGTTTGCGAGGACAGATGGGCCTGTTTGGCGAAAACTTGCAAGTGTGGCATGCGAACTAGTTGAACATGTTTTGCTGCGAGGCGGTACGAAAAAAGAAAAAGTTTTTTTTTAAAATAACGAAGAAACATGCAAGCTTTGCGTTGTTTAGATAAGCCAGCTATATGTACAAAAAATGATAGCAACCATGCCACTCTACGAACGTAATCGTCCAGCGGAGTATCAAACGGCACACATATGCTGATCGGTTGGGGGGGGGGGGGGTAGAGAAAGAGGTATTCAAAGGCAATAGTGATAACACAACAAGGTTAATACGGAGCTTCTATTCCCACAACATGCGATAATGCCACGAATCCATAAACTTCGCTCATATCTAGCATTGCCACGCTTTACGCAGCGACAAGAAAAACATTTAAGAAGAGTGGGACGCAGCCCTTCGCTAGGGCGACATTAAAGGGACAGTTATAGGCAGTCCAACAGTCCAGCGAAGCAGCCGGGAAGCTATAGGTCTTTTGGTCTCAACGTGGGAGCGGCCCGCATCGGGACACTAGCGCGACCTATTGGACCTTAATAGAGCACTTTCATCGATCCATCTTTCCATCCATCCATTCGTCCGTCCGTCCGTCCGTCCGTCCATCCATCCATCCATCCATCCATCCATCCATCCATCCATCCATCCATCCATCCATCCATCCATCCATCCATCCATCCATCCATCCATCCATCCATCCATCCATCCGATGGCAGTGATAATCGCCTGTTGGTTGATGTGGCATATCACGGTTTGTTCTGCGACCATTTTCAGCAAAACGAATTTGTTTCTGTCGTCGCGCATTGTATTCTGCCTTTATTTCCGTGCTCTAACTTTTATGACGGGTCTCACTTTTATGCATGAAAGCGGCGAACGCGCGTATAGGGAGAAGAAACGGTCGTTTGACGTCATTCGAAGCCCTCGTGTGAAGTGCCAAGAAGCTGCAACTTAATCTTTACCGGAAACGTGTAGGAGGGTATTTTCACGGCCATTCAATCTCTCCCTTTGGAGGAGATCGAGCGGCCTTAGTACACGTCAGTCTAGCACGCACTAAGCATTGCTCCCATGCCTCCATTTTTAGGAAAAGGCACCTTAATTTCTTTTTCTTCTATACTAATATTAATCGGGAAGGCAAACGCAGGGGCTCCACATCATCTCCTCCTGCCAGTAAGAAGGGGGATATTGGAGCGAAAGCCTCTCGCGAAATCTCGCGAGATTTCGTGGCGAGTACATCCTCGTAAAGACCCCCCCCCCTCTACTTACCCTGGCTCTCGCAAGGATTACAGAAGATGACGCCATTCTCTTCCTTCTTGAGGAACCCCTTCGCATGACTGTGGGAAACGATTCGGAAGCTATGCGAAGAAGAACCAACTTCGTTTAGCAAAGGCCGTCCACTTGGTCGGTGACCGGTCATTCGCGCTTTTACCTCGCTCTGTATTGCAGGCCTTCGAGATCATGCGACGGCCGTGGGCGTCGATATGTATGTGGTCCTCGACGCACAAACAAGCTAGTCCGAGCGTGCGCGGCGAATCCGTGCATCGCACCCTCCTGCACACAAAAGACCCAAAGGCGCCTTCGCGTCTAGAGGAACAAACAGGCACACAAAAAGTTTCTAGCCGTACAAACGGGGGCGCGCAGTTCTGTGCACTGCCTGGTACGCACTGAACGAGGAGTTCATGCAACTTCAGAGCCAGTGTGAAGGAAAGAAGTGTAAACTTATTTAAGAGCTCATTTTCTTTGTTAGACGCAATAATAAAGAGAATTGACAAACAGTGATGCTAAGAATGATACCTTGGTATCATTATCAACGATACCAACAAAAAATGATGTCAAAGAAAGACAATGATGCCTTGGCATCATTGTCTGATGGTTATAGATCCAGTATGTGAGGTCGCTTGTGGGCACCACAATGTACTTGAAAACATGTAGTTCTTATCAATTCATCAGCAGCAGTGGAAAAGTGCACCGGAAACTTGCGTACTAATGGCAGAAGTATCAAATGCGAAAAGATTTTCTTAATTTGGGAGCGTCATTGTATTTTGTGTATCAGTTATTCATTGTGACCCAAACTTTCACGTTCTCGATCCTTTTTCTTACGATGAATGTTTCTTTGATGGATTGTTTTCCTTTACGATAGTGCCCAAACAAACCTTCTTTCAACCTATTCATACGGACGCAATGTTGATTGACATGGTGTTACTTAACCCCAACCTAACAAGGCTAAAAGTCTATAAGTAACCACAACCCCCAATCTATAAAGCCTGATACAACTGATGTCCCCTATAAGTGTCCCTTAGTAACAGGAATAACATCGAAAGTTCTCAATCTTGAACACAAATAAAGATGATTACACACGTGTTTATCAATGGAAATAAACTCCACCGAAAAAAGAGACGGCCCTCAAGGTTACATTCGTTACATACAACTTTGATTACATGGCCAATGGTCAATATTTTTTTGTGAGTTCCGCGTAAACTCAGTCAGAACTTCCACCCATCGCGCACGTAACTCAGGTGCAGCTCAGCCACGCACTGCAGCCAACAAATCAAAGGAAAACCAGGGTTTCCAGACGGACAGCACCCCGTTCGTGCCGCTTGGGCGCGCAGAATGGTCCGATTATACGCAACTCACACAAGAGGGTGGCAGTGGAGCAGTCCGTTCGTCCTTCTTTCCTTCGTACCCCAATGTGACACCTCTCCTTGAACTCCCCCTCCTTCCCCACCATTCCTTTTCCGGCGACGCGCGCAAACACTGCGCAGTGGCCCTCTCGGATTCTTGGTCGTCTTCGGCTTGACGACTCGCGTCAAAGCTTTCGAGAGGCGTTATATACGTTATATGCCCGCACACCACCACACCACTTCGAAGAAGAGAAACTCTTCTTCTTTCCGAACGAACGCGTCCAGCCAACCCGAAAGCGCGAACAATCTCTCGGTATCGACGTCCTGCCAGTCAAGTGACGAAGGAGTTCTGTCTTTGGCCGTCGGAAGCCAATATTGCGCGGGGTGATGGCAACCCTTTTCGAGATGATGAGGACCTTCTTCTTTGCCTTTCGGTACATAGTGTCTTCTGCCCTCGGGGTGTTTAAGGTTGAGTGCGCTGCATAGATTAGGAAGAAGCAAGAAGTGTATAAGGACGAGGTATATTGCGGTTGACAAGAGAATCGGCGAGGAGCTGCTGACTGGCCGTTATCGACTGCTTGCAGGTCCCGTACTTAGGCCGCGTAAGAAGAGGCTCTCTGTGCGCGCTTTTATCGCCTGTGCGAAAATACAAAGCACTTGGTATGGTGGACGCTGTTTTCTATATATGCCTTTCCTCAAGGTGGTGACGGGACCACTCGTCATCTGTGTGACAAAACTACGAACTTTTCGGAGTGTAGCTTCTGGTTGCTGCTGCTCGGTTTTGTGAGCTTCGGTCAATGCCAAATTTCATTAACGCCGCTAAACGAAAACGCGTACGACAGAGATGCTTAAGCAACATCGGGTCAATGACCCCCTTGTATATATGCGTGCGCGAAAGTAAGTATACTGTAATAAACCGGTTTATGAGGCGAATTTCATAATTATGCGCAAGTATAATATCGCAAATTTATGAAAGCATTGCGAAATCTTAGAAACTGGGGTATCAATGTAAAGTATTTGTAACTCAGGAATTATCACAAGTAGCTATCGCGATTCTGCAAAAATCACCTCTTTAGTCTGCTGAAGAGAACCAATATGATGCGTTCTACACCGCTCTTATGTAAGCTATACCAACTTGTCAGCAAAACATTTGCAAAAAAAAAAGGCTGCAGTGCAGACATGTCATCGCTCTTTTTTACAACAGGCCGTGCTTAAGCACACTGCGATGTCTGGCTGTCGTGCAAAGTATCGGAATTGAATATTAGGGCTTCAATTATAGTTGTTGTTTTTTTTCACTTATTGAATCCGTTCTTAAATATACCACACTCCCTGATACACTTGCATAAGCCGACTTGATGGCGAAAGACCTTCTTTGTCTTCTAAGTTGATCGTATTGACCCCCCCCCAACCGATGTTTTCTGCACCCAATATGGAGTTGCATAGCCTCCGGGATCGGATGAAACAGAAGCTCTCTGCACCTCACGTGGTTTTGCAATGTCTCCGTGATCGACGCACCTCTGATCAAGCGACTGTTTGATGGGATGACGTCATAACGTGGTGACAATTTTCTGCATCACTCGCATTGAGACCAATAGTCACTTTTGACGTTAGATGAAGCATCTAACGCTTTCGCCTTCGTCACTTTTCAGTGAAGCCTCTACACGAGCCCGCGTCGTTCATGTGGCATGCGGATGTTCTACCACACAGCCACGCATGCATCTGCTTGTGAATACAGTGAAAGTAACTTTCTCTGTATGGAAATGCAGTGCGAGTAACTTTCGTGATCTACAAACACACGCGTCCTGTGTATTTGCGCCACAATACAGCATGAAATACTGCAGTAACAATGCGTGGTACAAGTGCCGCATTGCCATCGGGCGCCAGAACTGGTGATTGTCACAATGACTTCACGGTACAAAGCCGGTCACCTGTACTACAAAATGCACACACGTTAATGCGCCTATTCCTTCAAAGCCACACAAGTGGGTGCATATACCAAGTTCGAAAAAGATTTGATGCACTAAGGGTTTGAAGTACGTACTATAGGAACAGGGCATCACTATTATGTTCAATTCTTAAAGGCGAAGCTCAATAGTCCCACGATTATTATACCCACCACAGTGGTCTATAGCTGGTTATGATGCTATAGAAGGCTGACCCAAAGGTCGCGGTATCGAATCCCAACCACGGTGACCGCATTTTCGACACAGGCGAAAATGCTTGAGGTCTATGTGCCTATAGATTTGGGAACACGTTAAAGAACCCCAGGTGGTCGACATTTCCGGAGCCCTTCACTACGGCGTTAAACCCCAAGATATGTTAGTATATGTTAGTATACAAGTTTCTCTCCGAAACCACTCGTCAACACTCAGCGTATATCCATCGTGAACTTATTTACAGTGCAACTCCAGAAAAAACACAGGACAGGGAAAGAGTAAAAGGAGAAAGAAAAGACGGCACTGCTTTTCTTTCTCTTTTGCTCCTTCCCTATCCTGTGTTTTTTCTGGTGTTGTGCTGTAAATAAGTTCACGATGAATCCTAACCAACTGGCCCAACTTACCGTCCTTAACTCAGCGTATACCCGACCTCTATCATCATCATCATCATCATCATCATCATCATCATCATCATCCTGACTACGTCCACTGCAGGACAAAGGCCTCTCCCATGTTCTGCCAGTTAACCCGCTCCTGTGCTTGCTGCTGCCAATTTATACCCGCAAACTTCTTAATCTCATCTGCCCACCTAACCTTCTGTCTCCCCCTTACCCGCTTTCCTTCTCTGGGAATCCAGTTAGTTACCCTTAACTACCAGCAGTTATCCTGTCAACGCGCTACATGCCCGGCCCATGTCCATTTCCTCTTCTTTATTTCAACTATGATATCCTTAACCCCCGTTTGTTCCCTAATTCACTCTGCTCTCTTCTTGTCTCTTAAGGTTACACCTACCATTTTTCTTTCCATTGCACGCTGCGTCGTCCTCAATTTAAGCTGAACCCTCTTTGTAAGTCTCCAGGTTTCTGCCCGGCCGCTATATAGCTCTACAAATAGCGTTTCAATGCGACCACTTTCGTAATTCCCGATGCGCAGCGATATGTTACGATCATCATACCTTTACGGTTGTGACAGCCTTCAGTCAGTGATCATGCAGATACCTCTGATATACAAGCATCTTATACACAGCGTGGCTGCCACGGTATACGCAGACGAGTCATACCCACATTTGCATCTAATGAACGGCGCGTGTTCGGCGGTGTTTGCCGCTTGCCCGCACAACACGACACGGCCGCGGTGCTCTGCGGGGTAAACCGAGCCCGCTAATACGATGCAACGTACGGTGACTTAATTGACGGGTAGGGATATTAAAGAAGAGACAGCACTCTCAGATCCATTGTTTCGCAGCAGCTGCTATACCTCGCTGCGCTTCAGCGAACTGAGCGAAGCTGAAGATGCACGTCTTGCATAACCGATCGTTCCGTGAAAATACCGGAAGCACCTATACGAAAGTTCAGTAGTCCGAATCGCGTTTTACCGCGTAAATCTATAAACGAACACGTACAAGACAAGAACAGGTAGTTCAAGAGCAATAACAAATTATAGTAAATATAAAACGCGACGAAATTGCTCCAGGAATACAAAACATAATACGGAGTGGTACTATGAAAATTAGAAAATAAGATGGTGTAGACTGTTTTCTACAAACAGAACTTTCGTAACTGAGAGATGCAATATGAGCATGTAGAGGCAGCGGAACGCAAAATGTCTTTACAAATTGTTTTCCTTTTATGTTAAACCCGAGCCCTTCAATACATTCATTATTTCATAAGTGAATAACTCTGGTGAAGCGTATTATCTGCATAAAATAAAATACGGAAAAAAATTACCATAACATGACGCTTCCTTCCGTGAAATTACCGTACCTTTCACCACACACATATGAATGCAACTAGCTGCAAGTGCGTGAACGGTCTTTTTTTCCCCCTTTTTCTTTATGATGTGCATGCAAAATACGGCTGTCGGTATTGGTGGCACTCTAGTCTATTCGATCTCCATTAGTGTCCCTCGAGAATAGGATTGCATCGGGACCAATCATACGCATGCCGGCGAGTTCTTTGTTGCTTCACAGACACACGATCTAAAGAAAAAAAAAACACGGCGGTATGACGGGTGGTTCGCAGTGGGGCGGATGATTATGAATAAAAAAGTATGCTTCCGGACGAACACCATGGCACTAAGCATTCGTACTGGTATAACCGATAAAGATAGAAGAAAAAAAAAGAAGGTAACGGAGCATATGCACGTACAGGATAATGTAAGAGGAAGGCAGGATGTGGGCACAAAACCGCATCCGGTCTTTTTTCAAAGGGCGCGCCCCGGTACTGATGCAGGTGTGACCGTTAAGATAACCAACAACAAGAAAAAGGTGTACGCTTGTTACACGATGCAGAAGCGAATGAAAGAGGGAAGACGGAGCGTGGGGGGCGAATTTAAACAGCAAAGGCTTAACGCCTGTAGCTACCGCTGCCTGCATGCAGCCCCATAGCTCGCACAATACGAGTTTCTTTTTCGTGTCCACTTTTGGTCGTTGCCTAAGTCGATACACTATATATGTACCGTCACCCACTGTCCGGTTAATCCTCAAGAGCGTTCCCTGCGCGTTAGATGGGGGCGGGAGGTTGGTCCCGCCGGAAAGAGACAGATAAAAAGAATAAATGATAAAAAAATATCACAGGGAGTCGGGTAGGGCATAGCGAAGACAAAAATAAACCCAATGAAGAAAAACAAAAAAAATGGGAAGAAACAAGCTTTCCGCACTAAAAATGGCGTCCGCGCAGCAGCGGAGGTCCACGGACAAGGTTGCCAGCCCTGATTGTGCGAGTCCGCTGGGTCTGCAGCGCTACCGATCGCAGCGCCTCCACACGGCGTTTTGCTGTCCCTACTTGTTTACGTCTGCTCAAGTGGAGCCCTCCTGCCCCGTTTGGAACGATATTCCGTTCGCGCTTTCACTTTTTTATATATATTCGTACGAATGATGTACGCCCTTTTCTTTTTGGACCCGAAGTGCATGACGGGAGGGTAAGTACCCCCACCCCCCCTTCTGTCCATACCCCATTCATGCCCTATCCATCAAAGCATCGCTCACGCCTTCGCTCTGGAGCGCCGACAACGGCGGCGTGCAGAAAGCTGGAACGCACGGACGCAAGGCCCTGGCCATTAAAGCTGGTCGCTCTGGGGCTCTCCACCATTTTCCCCCCATATGCAGACTTGTTTCTTTCGGACGGACCCCATATGTATTTGGGAAGCGGAGGCTCTTCCTCTATCGACGCTGTCTACCTCAAGTCCCGAGAACGTAGTACATGTTTCACTTTAGAAAGGTATTTGGGAATTTTTAGAGTACGTAACTATCTAATGATAAGGATGCAAAGCACCAGCCAATATACAAAACACAAAGAAAGCACAAAATAACACAGTCACGGTACAGACGATATATATATATATATATATATATATATATATATATTGTAGTGGGGAATTCGCAAGGCACTGCCTAGTGGGACCATCTCTCTCTGAGTGCGAAGCGCGAGTGGGTGCACGAGTTGTAGACGCTGGACTGCTCGAGCATTTCTGTCCGTACCGGCTGCCTGCCTACTACCTGGCGTCGCTATTAAACTCCCTTGCAAAGTCCCTTCCACATCTTGGTCCTCGGTGCCGTTGAAGAAGGGGGGATCCCGTTGGCGCAGGGTGGTAGGTACGATGACCAGTTGAGATTGGGCCGTGCTTTGCAGGGTGGTACCTCGCTCGGTCGTCTGATCAGGCATTGCCGATGCAGTGGGCAGCTTCCGGCTTCGAAGTTCCAGGTTTGCGTACCCAGCACACTTCCACCACTATGCAAGGGAGTTTAATAGCGACGCCAGGTAGTAGGCAGGCAGCCGGTACGGACAGAAATGCTCGAGCAGTCCAGCGTCTACAGCTCGCGCACCCACTCGCGCTTCGCACTCAGAGAGAGATGGTCCCACTAGGCAGTGCCTTGCGAATTCTTCCCCACTACAATATATATATATATAGTATATATATATATATATATATATATATATATATATATATATATATATATATATATATATATATATATATATATATATATATATATATATATATATATATAATATACCCACCCTTTATTCATTTGATAAGTTTCGCAGATTGCGGATCACTGCGCCGAGGTAAATTACAAATTGATTGGTTGTGCTGGACATCATCGTTATTTTTAAATTTTGTGTGCTAACTCTCTTGGGGTGGCGTGACGGCGTTTCCAACGAGTTTATTTGTATATATGCGCGCGGTTCAGTGCAATACGGGATTTTCCCATTTTTTAAAAGCTCTGTATTTAGCTCTTTTGTAACATTTTTTATGCTGTAGAGTCCATATTTACGGACCTTAGACCCGTGAAGACAACGTCGCGATCCGTGACTTCACGGCGATCCGGCTGTCACGAGAAATTCACGGTGGAGACGTTGCCACGGAGTGTTTCGCTTTCGTCATTTCCGGCTTACCAAATATCTTCCCCGAAATGCAGGAATCAGACTTCTCCAACGCTCAGCTGACAACATGGTAGGAGAAGAAGCACAGCGATAACCAGGCCGCGTGGACGATTCACTTACATCAAGCAAGTAAGTTTAGCAAAAATGAGCTCACCAGGCTAGACAACAGAAATTGCTGGACGTTTAAGAAATTGTCAGTGCCCACAAGAATACATCTCGAAGCATAACCGAAAGCGGCGTGCATCATCAAGTTCCCTACGAAGGAAGCAAACGGAACAAGTGCATTCGCGAAACCAGTATTGCGTACAAGGTTGGCATCTGGGCTTAGTTGGTACGCGGTTCTTGCGTAACAGAAAGGGCAAAGATATAACAATACACACCACCAATTCTTACGTTCCTCTTCACAACGGAGACTTGCGTGATGCACTTTAGCTCACTCTGCTGATCTTCGGCCCAAATGGCACCACGAGTGCTAATGTGTCCACGTGGGCTGTCAGACTTGGCTGTGGTCTTGGATGTGCGCACGAGGGGACAGAGGGCGTTACCGCCCCCCCCCCCTAGTCACCAAGGTATAGGAGGGGGGAAGTGAAATCTGTCCCATACATTGTTTAAATAGAGAGAGATGCGCTGCGATTAACCATTCGCCTCCCCCCCCCACCCTCCTGAACGGGATCCCTGTGCACTCGTAAGGCCGTGCTCATCAAGAATGATACCGACGATACGGACAGCCAACGCCTATATACAGGTGAAGTGAGAGTCAGCTCTGACTGCTATACTGCTCTGGTGCTTGTAGTTTCCATATGGACGACCAGTGGCCAATCCAGAAGAATGCAATGTGGATATAGCGTTTAAAGCGAGCTCCCCAATAATCTGTTACACACTCCGCACCCTTCCTTCCCACGCGGGTTATGCGCATGGTCTGAGCACATATATGGCCAAAAGTAAACGCCAAAAACGCCGTAAGGAAAGACAGTTAAGGACATTTATGCTTCTATTTCCGTCGCGGCTCGAGAGGATGAGTGTCAGCTACGGCCGCAGATTGAAAGCTCGGATCGGCGAGGGGGGGTTACTTCATCCATTCGAACGTGGCCGGGCCGTTTAATGCCCCTCTCCATACAGAGACCCGAAACCTGCAAAACTGCAAAAAGCGTCTGGCCCAGCGAGAGACGGCCGCAGTGCGCGGACTGGGGCCACAGCACTACCAGGGCCAAGGACACCGCACCCTTTGTTCCAGCAGGGGCCCGGATGGCTACGGACTCTCCCGCTGTGAGAAGGACGACGTTTTCTATATTTGGCATCGTCGCCGCGCCGGGCCGACAGGCCACGTATACATACGCACGCGCGTGCTGCAGTGAGTAGCCAAGACATGATTTGTGGCTGACCGTTGGTCAAGCTCGTCGCTTGTGCGAACCCCTTTTCCCCGTAGCGCCTCCTCGGTTTCCGAACCAATCTCCGGGACCATACATCTGGGACGCCGTCGCTCTAAGTGAACTCAGATTCGGCTAGCCTTTGAGCTCACTGGGGTTCCCCCCTTGACCCCCCACCCCCACCCCTTGTGGACACCAGCCATCGCGCAGGGGGATCGCTACTGGTTTCATTTTAAAGGCGATGCGCGTGTGTGGGCCGCGCCGCAGCTTGCACTGGTTGACCGCTCGCGTGTTTGCGACGGTCAGTGCGATTGGAACTGAGGGTTGCAAGGGGGCTAAAGTGGGGGGGGGCGTACTTAGAGTCGGGGGAGCTATACTAGGCCGTCTGTCGGCCCTCGTCGCGCGAACTCTTGCGCGAGTCGCGTGACTCAGTGGCCCGTCATCTAGGCTTTCTTGCTTGCGCGGCGTCGATGGGCGACCGGGATAATCGTGTGACCTCGGCTTTATGGCCACCCCTTTCCTTTTCGCCCTCCATCTCTGCTTCCTGGGAAAAAAAGGGGTACTCGAAATTTCCACTCCTGGTCTCCCCGATTTTCTAGGACCCCGGGAATCGCCGCAGTCATGGGCAGCGGGAATAAGTGGATCGCTCTATGCATAACGGTAACTATTAAGTGTCTGGAGGTACCACAAAATGCACCCAGCCGCTGAAGTTCCTCGTGGCAAGTGTCCTGAACAAGAACAGCGCGATATACGGACGTCCACGGCCATGAGTTTGTGCAAGCTAGGGCGAGCTCGATCGAGTGACGTCATTACATCGAGCAAAGCAATAGCGTCACTGGTAGTCGGTTTAAGAGATTTGATTGTGAGGTTTTGTGTTCACAGATTACGGTCAGATTATGACGCAGGCAGCCCAATGTACAAGTGGAGAAGACAATAGGAAAGATTTCGACCATGTGAGGTTGACGTTAATCTAAAAGTTTATCTGTTAGCGTGGGTCTCAGATGATTTGATTACCTTTTGCCGTTGTCAATAAGGTTTTGCTTGCATACATAGATCCCCATAATGGGTATAATTAAGAAAGACCACTATATCTGACGACTGCAGCACCAGGAGTTGTACCATGTCATCCAGCAGTAGCACCAGAAACATTTTTCCAGAAGGGTGGGAAGGGAGGTTTGATCATAGTTTATGTATGTTCGTGCGTTCTTTTGTATGGTGCTTGTGTATACATAAGCAAAAGTGAAATATTTCAGAAAAATATAGACTCCCCCTTTCCCCCCGGCTACGCCAAATTTACACAGAACAGGATAGTCACTGCATAATACATGAAATTTCAAAAGAGAAGTAAGAAGTGATAGGCCATACAGTGGACAAAAAACAAACAAACAAGGCCTACTATAAGGGAGAAAAGAGGGAAGGTGGAGAGCCAGGCAAGACTATACAGCATTCTCATGAAGTATTGACCGAAGCCGCCATCTGATTGATACAACGTAAGCTTCGCAGCGTTGGTAACTCGACCGTTCTGCAGCATCGCACAGTCGCATTTTAAGTAAGCGTCACGACGCGAAATGAAAACCGAAAGACGTATATATGCCCAAGAAGGAGAGAGAGAAAGCTCTAATGCTCTCATGGGCTTGTCGATATAACCCTAACTTAGTGACACTCTCTGAGGCACAACGCTGGGAAAGGCGTACGGGGTATACATACAACACAGGGACGGGGCACCGAAGAGTGTTGCTGAAAAGGCATTCGCCAGTTCCACTTGGGTGATCAAAGCGCCTCCAATCATCAGCGCGCAGACGCAACCGGCGGACGCTGCCGATCTGAGGAGACGTACCGTTGTACATTATGCATGGACTTGGCGTCAATGTTAGTATCTCACCGTACTTGTTCCTCACACAGACCGTGCATGCAGACAATCCAACGTGATAACAAAATCGGAACGTTGTGTGCTTGCTTTGAATTAACAGAGGCACAAATGAATAACGACGAGTACGTATCGATCACGAAGCACATTAGAACTCACCGAGAGCCTGAAACACTCGCACTGCATATGCGATTTCGAGTTGATGCGACGGCTAGCACTTTTAGCGTAAGCGTAGTCTTGTATAGTTTAGTATAGCGAAGGGGCCGGAAAGGACAATGATTAGGAGGAGAGCAGATGGGGGGCTGAAGAGGAGGCAAAATGAGAAGAGAACGAGTGCAGAGAAAGAAAGAGAGAAATAGATGGAAGGAAAGAGAAGGGCAGAAGTAGACCGAAATAAATAGCAGAGAAAGAGAATACATAGAGAACAAATACACAGAGATAAATAACGAGATAAAAAGAAAGAAAAGAAAATAACTAGAAAGAAAAGGAGGAGGGAGAGATAGAAATTCAGAGAAGGAAATAGACACAGATAGAAAGTGGTAGAAAGAAATAAACACGAAAGTGATAAAAAAAATGGCCACTGTGCCGATCCGTGAACGTGAATATGTCGACCAAAGTTGTATAAAACGCCACACATGCCGATGAGGACGGAGAAGGTGGGTGGCATGTTTTCTAATTACTTTACAGTAATGCTATTGATAATCCATCTCAGGTCACTACAGCAGACCATGATTTATTCCGTGACACTTTTCAGCAAGACGAATTTGTTCCTTTTGTCAGGCATTAAAACGATTGAAAAGCTTATTGCACACTACAGTTCAGGTGGATACAACTGTCTGGTGGGACAAAACCATTTCGGTAGCGCGTGCAAACAAGAGAACAGAGACACGATGTGGCTTACAGCACTGGAACACTCTCACAGATCCCGGATCACTGGAGGAACCGATGAGAAAAGGATACACAAAAACCACAAAGTGCGTTTAGAAAAAGTGGTCAACAACTTAGAGTACCGTTGGTACTCTACTATAGGCACCCGGCAATGCAGTTCACGAGATCTGATGGTAGCGCCAGAACACAGCCTAGCGAGTAGGCGCAGCAAAACCGAGTCTTCCAATGCATAGTAGCGAGTAGACGCAGCAAAACCGGACTTGCACGTGCATATCATTTTCTCTTTTTAGTCGTGAGCAAGCCGGTCAGGGCTGATTATGTAAGCGCCCAGGAAGCGTTCTTTGAAAACGTGCAAAAAAGGGCACTGAAACTTCAGCGTGTCACTTTGTTCAGCGAGCGTTCCATTTTCTTGGTATCCCTGGCGGTCGGTATTAACAATGCCGAGGCGGCCCAAAAAGCTTCGTCGCGCCCTCTGGTCCACTGTCGGGTGCCTATGGGAGAGCTTAAAGCCGTACCGTTCGCCTCGAGGTCCAGGGGGGGGGGGGGGTTAGAAAAAGTGGGTAACGATTTAGAGTACAGGGTACTCTACTATGGTAGAGCTTATAGCCGTCCCAGAATACCAAGCAGCCGATGTGGCTGCCTAGGTGGCGAAGACAATAATAGGTGAGTTCAAGTGATACGAGACCAAGCTACTCGTTCAGACGACGAAGCACCAGAGTCGAAGCGTGTGACTCAGGTGTTTATCACTGGTGTTATTCAGACTTTTCATTAAAGTCCTTTTTAGTTATTTGTTGCATCGGTCCTGAAAACTAAACTGGTATTTCCCAATAAACAATTGTATCGGGCCAGTTGGTAAGGATCCATCTTACCATCTTGCTAGCGCAAGATGGTAAGCGCTTGTGTTGTGTGTTCGTTGTAATAGTGGCTGCGCTTCCTAGCAAGATGGTATTTCCCGTCTTTGCGTTCGATTATTTTTTTTTAGTGTACCAGTATATAGAGAAATTCACCCTATCTTTTCTGTGGCACATTCGTGATAAGAGTTTCAACACGAGGGCGTTAAAGATCTCGTTTCCTAGGAGTTCTGGTGCTGGCGTCGGTGTCGTTGATCATAAGCCAAAAACCATCATCTTGTCCATGAACGAAAAATCCAGAATGATGCAAGTAATAAAATTTTACGTCTGAGTGAGAGTCGAAAGCAGGCCGCTTGCGTACGTGGCAAGCAGATCTTCCACCATTGTGCACGAAAAAAAAAACGCTATGTGAACGTGATACTGTCTCCCATGCACATTTAATAATGCGTGGCAGAAGCATAGAAAAGCGCCAGGCCGTCAAAACACGTGAATTGCCCAACGAGTCTGTGTTTTTTCTAAAGGCCCGCCCTTTGCAAAGGGCTCAGACAAATTTCATCATCAGCTCCTGCAAAATGATCAGCAAAGTGAGTCGATGAGCATATTTGCGCGTATTATATAAAGACGTGTAGTAAGCCATTCATTGATTCGCAGAAGAAAAAAAAATATGACGTGCTCAGGTCATTACAACTATACGGTCCGTTTCACGGTCTTACCCTCGCGGTGGGTTGCGCCAGTTTAATAGGGTTCAGAAGGGTTGACAGGCGGGCTAGTTGGTACAAATTCATAATGAAATAATTGGAAGCGCAAACCAACGGGACACAAGAGAAGAGGCAAACAAGCGCAGACTGAAACTCAGTTTATTCAGGGAAGAATTTATATACCAGAAAGAAGAGAAAGGGAAAAAAAACTGGGGAGAAGGTTCCACCATGATCAGGCGTCGTCCAGAAACGATATTTCACAATCCAACAGTGATATAGACGGTGAACTAACACAACTATCAATATTCTTTTTGAATAAAAAAGGCTTCCGCAATCTCTCTAGTTTTCGTGTCATGATGGCTGTATAAGACAACTGTGCGCGAAAATTCAGTATACGCAGCCTCACTTTTTGCAATGGGCGGACAAATGCAAACCCGGGGCTGATTTCAGCGCATTGTAGTGTTCACGCAGGCGAACATTCAAGCAGCGCCCAGTCTGCCCAATGTATAACCTGCCGCAAGACAGTGGAATACAATAAACGACATTAGATTGACAATTGGTGAAAGAATTAATATGCTTGACACCACAACCTTTCTTTACAAGACCACCCTTCATTCTGCTTTGTAAGTCAATTCTAGAACACATTTGCCGCAGTTTTCCACTTGTTTTTCTCTTCTCTTGTGTCCCGTTGGTTTGCGCTTCCAATTATTTCATTATAATAGGGTTCAAACAACCAGCCAACTGTACTTGCAGTAGGCATTCCAGGACAAGTCTCAAACTGCTGATGCCATGACAAGATTTCGAGACAGAGAGAGAGATAGTATTTGCGACCAAGGAAGGAATGTGCGTGAGTGGGATTCTTAGTCCGGCATCCCATTGGCACGGGCCGCTGTCCTCGCTCGTCCAACGAGGGCCCCTCGGGTTTTGGGATCCGAACTGGACAGAGCTGTCTCGCACCCTACAGTGTTGTGTAGTACTCTGGGTTGTAGTGGTGAATTTTGTGGGAATTCCCATACCATGTGGTACAGGGTGGCTGTTTTATTGACGCAGAACCTGCACTGTGGTGCGTTTGTGTCGAGATCTATCTTGAATAGTATATATGGATTGGAGTAAGACAAGGTCTGCAAGCGACGCCTGCAGACACAGGAAACATGGGCATGTTGCGCCATCTCTCGTCAGCCACAGCGGTGACCTGCCGTAACTGAATGGAAGATAGGCGAAAAAAAAAGCTAGTTATCAAAAGGCCTCCCGGCGTTATATCACAGGGACTTTCTTGAACAGTCTGGATAAGTTACAGTGCCACACTACAAACCATCTAGCTTCCCACAGCGTTTAATATTTAACAATGCAATCTCCCACCAATCGGGCGGCAATCAATTGTCCTGCAAAGCTACACGTTTCGTGGTGAGACAGTGCAACTTTGCCAAAATGTACCAGTGGGTCTCTCCTACATATAACCCGGAGTTGTTTTTGATAAGTAACGTTTTTAAAGAGATATGATTTTTCGCCTCTATTTTCCATTCACTTATGGCAAGCCGCCGTTCCTGCTGCCGAGAGATGGCGCTACGTCAAGATGTCCCCACGTCATGTTAGTGTAGTGCGTCGCGCGTGTGGTGGGGCTGACGAGACCATCGCACACATCGTGACTGAGTGCCCGCAACTGAGCCCATCCAGTTCGAACACAGATCTCGCTGCCGCACTGGGTTTTGTGGACACAGGTGATGTGGTGGACTACGCCGCAGTGAGGCGCAGCAAAACTCGCCTAGAACAATGGAGGAAATCAACTCTCCGGGGACTTCGGGAGAGTTCTTAACTCGGCAACCCGCCCAGCCTGTATTTTATTTTCTTGTTTTCTTTGTATTTTTTACTGTCGGCTAGGGTGCCAAAGTGTGCCCGCCCATTACAAAGGGAATGACCATCATCATCATCATCAACCCCCAATTCCTGGGAATGCGCGTGCAGTCGTTCGTTGCCATACGACGCGGTTGAGGTATGCACTGAGAGCCGAAGTCAGGCTGTAGCTAGTAAGAAAGTCGTGTGCACGGGGCCAGATAGCGCAATTGCGTTTAGATCTTGAAGGCGAAGCTTCAGTGTCCTCAAAGTCTTCTTCTTTTTTCTGCTTACGCCCCGAGATTTCGAAACAAAAAAATGGGTGCACTGGGTCGCCATGAAAACACTTGCTCAGCAAACATTTTTGTTTGTTGGCAGTATTATCTCTACACTAATTTTTCAGATTGGCTTTAATTTCATTTTAGTTTTATTTAAGTATCCTGTCACCCGGTTCTTGGCCCATCCTCCTCTGTGGGTGAGCGCCATCCGTCTTAAGGTCATCAGCGTCAACATCAGCACTGCTCTGCTGTGAGCCAGCTTTGCCTGATATTGTGCAGGCAGCACTAATCGATTTCCTTCGACCCGAATAATTGACTTTCTTTACTACGTATTTGCGTATGCGAGTCGTACATCAATCTCGGAACGATTCTGAAAAATATTTTGCGTCATTTTGCGTGCGCGTCATTCTGCCTCACACAGTTGCTGGTAAAAAGAGAGGTGTATTGTTGTTTGAACATTTCGCACACATTGATGTCGTTTAGACACATTAAGCAACATATAGGCGTACCATGAAAATAAGCCGTTACCACGTCTTTCACGCAATTTCACCACCAAAAGAACGAACAACAGTGTAGCACACTTTAGCAAATCATTGGGCCATACAGGGCCACTTTATCGAGTAAGGTAGGAGGCTAATATAAATTGTTCATTTCGCATAGTTGTGGTCTACGCGCATCTTTGTCTGTCCTAACCGTTTGAACTCTAAATTGCACGTAATCACATCTTCACCCGTCTTGAATTTTCTCTTCATGCAGTTGGAGGAGTTGCCAACCCCCCTTGCGCCTCTTATATCTGGTTTGAAAACCCGCTGCTCGAAGCTTTCCTCGCATTCAGGTGGCATCCTACATGGCTAGATGACACACGAAGATGAAGATGGCCACGCTCCTTTCCGCACTTCCAATGCACGCTCCTTGGTGAGAAGCATCTTGACACCGGGCATGGCGGCCGCTCTTGCTGAACCTCTGCATTCTTCGCGCGTCTAGCCGAGCTTCCATGCAGGGCTTCGGGCTTCCCACGTGCATCCCCTATGACGATTGCAGTTCACATTCCTCATGGCACTGCGACCCTTGGGAGCCCCGCAAGCCGTGTCGCTGGTGCTGCTCGGGGAGAAGCTAATCGGGCGCTTTCTATGGCTCACTCTTGGCGCTTTCTTTGCGAGCTGCCTTGCTGGTAAAAATATTTTCGCCAGCAGGCTGCGCTGCATCAGTTGCCTTTCGCAACTTTCAAGCCACCGTCGCAGCAATGACCTTACACGCTAGTGACTCCATTGACATGCCCTGGAGCGGACAACCGTGTGCCTTTTTGGCAGCCGGAGGCTCATTGGTAAGGCCAGAGGCATTGTTAGCGGCATCCTGATGACTGGCAGCTGGAACCTCGTCGGAACGGCCAGCGAGCAGCCTGACGACTGGTGGTCCGAGCCTTCTAGGAAGGGCCAGCACCATTTTTGTCAGCAGCAGCCTGGCGAATAGCATCCCAAGACGCTTTAGAAGGGTCAGCAACATCGATCGGGAGCAGCAGCCTGATGACTGGTAGCTGTAGCCTCGTTGGAAGGGCCGGCACCATCGTCGGCAGCAGCACCCTGGCGACTGGCAGCCGAAGCCTCGTTGAAAGGGCCATGCCATTGTCAGCAGCAGCCTGTCGAGTGGCAGCGGGAGCCTCGACAGAAGGTCCGATGTCATTGTTGGCAGCAGCAGCCTCGTTGAAAGGGCCAGCGTCATTTTTAGCAGCAGCAGCCTGGCGACACATAGCCGAAGCCTCGTTGGAAGGGCCAGCGTCATTGTCGGCAGCAGCAGCCTGGCGACACACAGCCAGAGCCTTGTTGGAAGGGCCAGCTCCATTTTCGTGAGCAGCAGCCTGGCGAATAGCAGCCAGAGACTCGTTGGAAGGGCCAGCGTCGTCGATCGGGAGCAGCACCCTGCGACTGGCAGCCGAAGCCTCGTTGGAAGGGCCAGCGTTATTGTCGGCAGCAGCAGCCTGACGACTGGCAGCTGGAGCCTCGTTGGAAGGGCCAGCGCCGTTGATCGGGAGCAGCACCCCGCGACTGGCAGCCGAAGCCTCGTTGGAAGGGCCAGCGCTATTGTCGGCAGCAGCAGCCTGACGACTGGCAGCTGGAGCCTCGTTGGAAGGGCCAGCGCCGTTGATCGGGAGCAGCACCCTGCGACTGGCAGCCGAAGCCTCGTTGGAAGGGCCAGCGCTATTGTCGGCAGCAGCAGCCTGACGACTGGCAGCTGGAGCCTCGTTGGAAGGGCCAGCGCCGTTGATCGGGAGCAGCACCCTGCGACTGGCAGCCGAAGCCTCGTTGGAAGGGCCAGCGCTATTGTCGGCAGCAGCAGCCTGACGACTGGCAGCTGGAGCCTCGTTGGAAGGGCCAGCGCCGTTGATCGGGAGCAGCACCCTGCGACTGGCAGCCGAAGCCTCGTTGGAAGGGCCAGCGCTATTGTCGGCAGCAGCAGCCTGACGACTGGCAGCTGGAGCCTCGTTGGAAGGGCCAGCGCCGTTGATCGGGAGCAGCACCCTGCGACTGGCAGCCGAAGCCTCGTTGGAAGGGCCAGCGCTATTGTCGGCAGCAGCAGCCTGACGACTGGCAGCTGGAGCCTCGTTGGAAGGGCCAGCGCCGTTGATCGGGAGCAGCAACCTGCGACTGGCAGCCGAAGCCTCGTTGGAAGGGCCAGCGCTATTGTCGGCAGCAGCAGCCTGACGACTGGCAGCTGGAGCCTCGTTGGAAGGGCCAGCGCCGTTGATCGGGAGCAGCACCCCGCGACTGGCAGCCGAAGCCTCGTTGGAAGGGCCAGCGCTATTGTCGGCAGCAGCAGCCTGACGACTGGCAGCTGGAGCCTCGTTTGAAGGGCCAACGCTATTGTCGTCAGCAGCAGCCTGGCGACAGACAGTCGGAGCCTCGTTAGAAGGGCCAGCGCCATTTTCGTCAGCAGCGCTGCAGCCCGGCGAATAGCAGCCAGAGACTCGTTGGAAGGGCCAGCGCCGTCGATCGGGAGCAGCACCCTGCGTCTGGCAGGCGAAACCTCGTTGGAAGGGCCAGCTCTATTGTCGGCAGCAGCAGCCTGACGACTGGCAGCTGGAGCCTCGTTAGAAGGGCCGGCGCCATTGTCGGCAGCAGCAGCCTGACGACTGGCAGCTGGAGCCTCGTTAGAAGGGCCGGCGCCATTGTCGGCAGCAGCAGCCTGGCTATACACAGCAGAAGCCTCGTTGGAAGGGCCGGCGCAATTGTCAACAGCAGCAGCCTGGCAATTGGCAGTCGGAGCCTCGTTGGAACGGCCAGCGCCATTGTCGTCAGCAGGCCAGTGTTTCGTTGGTCCCACTTTTGGCGAATCAAAGTTGGCCTTCGCCGCAGTGTCGTCGCTGGTGGAAGATTTTCCGACTGGGGACTGCGTTGTGTCCGCTGCCTTCCGCAACGTTCGAGACGTCGTGATTTGGTGGGTGACCGCGTGGCCGCTAGGCAGCCGGAGCCTCACTGGGAGGGAAAGCAGTACTGTCATCAGGGGCTGTCCGACGCTTTCTCGCGACCTTTGGTTAACCTGGGTAAGCCTCGGCGCGTTCATTCACCGTGGCGTCGTTGCTCCAGGTCTTGATGCCACGTCAGCCCCGTCTCCCGCACTGTGCTCCTTTGCGTTTCCAGTCACCGGCAAGCGGTTGCCAGAAGTATGCCTTGATGGAACAGCGGTGGGAGCGTGGACTCAACAGCCAGCTGGACTGAGCTCCTGCCACGGGCCGAGTAGAGAATGGGTGAGCAGGACGTGACGACAACCCCGCCGGGTGCCAGGCGAAATCAAATTCTTAGTGGGCAACGTTCGGTTCTCGTGCACCGCGCGCATGCATAGCTTCTTTCTCGTCTTCCGCGGAGGTTTCAAGCATTTGAAGCCACAGGGCAATTTCCAAAGTGAAAGGCATCGCGTGGCTTCCTAATCAACGTTAACGTTGTTTATGTGTATTCGACGGTATATAATATTACCGAAACAGAACTGTTAGCGTCGATGTTCGCCGTGTGTCGTAGATAAATCATTATCATCATGATGAACGTGCACATGCTTTCTTGAGTTCTTCTTCTTCTTCTTCACATAACGATGATGATACCTCAAACATGGCTCATACCCACTCAGGTGGATCGGCCAAGAATTGATTATGTGAGTCAACTTCTACTTCTTATGGTACTTCTTTCGAACACGTGCGCCAATTTTTCCGGCACGGTTTGCATTAACTCGGTAGAACGATACTCCACAGAAAGAGAGAAATGCAAGGAGAGAAAATGAGAGTGAAAACGGAGGAAATTCTTGGAGAAAGCACTTTCCTGGCGTCACGCGATCCAAACTCGCGCACCCAAAATCCCAGGACGAGCGCCCTCAGCCATCGGTTTCCGGGCACGCCAGTATACAGCATAGCATAGCGTTGTACATATGGTATAGTATAGCAACATGGTGGGGAAGACATGTGATGGTGAGGAGGACAGAAATGAGTATGGGATAAAGAGTCATGGGGTTAAGTACAAGTTCTTCCTTCTTCTACCAGTTTCTGTTCTTTCTTTCTTGTACTAACGACTGAAGGCGATAAGGAGGAGGAAGCAACAAAAAGGGAGAAGGCAGGGAGGTTAACAAAAAAAGAAAAAAAGAAAAAGAAGGCGATAAAAAGGCTATTATATATATATATATATATATATATATATATATATACATATATATATATATATATATGTGTGTGTGTGTGTGTATGTATATATATATGTGTGTATATGTGTGTGTGTGTATGTATGTATGTATGTATGTATGTATGTATGTATGTCTGTGTGTGTGTGTGTGTGTGTGTGTGCGTGCGTGCGTGTGTGTGTGTGTTATCACAGAATAACTTCTTAGACGCCAGCAGAAAATATGATTAAAAAGACACGTTGAGCTTACACAATGTTTCCTTTACGTTTGGGCCGGGGGACCAGCGTTTGTCAGAGTAACAAGATTGATTGTGGTGATACAGCATATAATCACATAAATTTTGATCAGAATAATCCCGTGATCACAAAATCTATAAAAGTAGAACAACCAGACATCATATTTATCCATCGGGGACCCGTTTCGTATTCACTTAGGCCGCGTTCACACTGAGCATTCCGGCCGCCGAAAGTGCTCCGAATCCGGTTCGGCGGCGGCGAGATCCGCCGAAAGGGCCCTTTCCGCGACGATCGCTCTCGGACCGATTTTTGCGGCGTCTGCCGCCGAATCGGTCACCGCGGACGAATAGGAGCGCAAGTCAAGGAACTTTGAAAAAATGCGGCGGCGGCGAGATCCGCCGAAAAGGCCCTTTCCGCGACGATCGCTCTCGGACCGATTTTTGCGGCGTCTGCCGCCGAATCGGTCACCGCGGACGAATAGGAGCGCAAGTCAGGGAACTTTGAAAAAATGGCGGCCAAGCTCTACTGAATGTAACTGAATGTTGAAACCAACGGGAGTTTAACCTACTCTGTGCCTACTTCAACTCCGTATTTCGTGAAAGAGGTGACCGAGCTTGCTGTTGGCGTGACCGAGCTAGTTGCGGTCTTGCAGAGCGAAACGAACCCACCAACGCCACTGGCGTCGGTGGTTTTTCTGCTCTTCGTGCATTACAAGACAGCCACTTGCCACCAAAGTAAGCAGTACTGTCTTTTCTTGCTTCTTGCGTACGAGAATCGTCGAAGTATGCACCACTGGATAGCGTAGTAGCATTTGCGAGCCGCGACAACAACCGGGTGACAGCGCATCCATCCCGCGTTCGCCCCGTAGTAGATGGCATATTTGGCGGCGCGGGGCGCGTCCAGTGCGAACGACGCTGTGTTTCGGCGGCAGGGGAATTTCAGTCGCTGTAGCAAGCGAATGTTTCAGTGTGAACTAGGCATTATAGGTGATCGCGACACGTGCACAGGAATCACAGGCGGCACAAGCAATGATATCGACAGCAGTCACTGATGCAACATGCAAAGTTTTGCCGCGCTTTCATTCAGACCGCCTGAGACTGCATTAAATGTAAAGGTGAAAAATGATTCGCGAACTTCCCAGTCATGAGGCGTTCGGAAACCAGATTCCAGAATCGTAGTTGTGATGTCAAATCAGTCGGCCATTATAGCATGCTCCGATGTCGGAAGGTGAAAACATGAATTGAGACATGACCCTTGTGGCTGTTAAACCGATATTGCAAGGGTGTTTCGGTTTCGCCTGTAGCCACTGCATTTCGCCGATTGAGCATTCCAGGAGGTACACTATGCATTACGCGTGTCGCAGCTATAGCCACCATTTACTTTCAGGTATAAGTTGGATGCGGTGGGGTTTGCGATAAGTGAAGCGGTCATGTGATGACAGACTTCACAATAGGCGTTTGTTGCGTGGATGGCAGCCAGTAGGTATATTGAGTGTGCTTTCCGACGACGTGAGTGTTTAGGCCAGGGAGATTTTGAGCTCTTCTGTACGCCCGGACACGTGGTGGTTCTGTCAAAACTCATTCCGGTCGGTCGCTTTGCAGACGTGTGTTGTGGTGCTTTGTTAAAGAAAAAATCATCGTTCTCTCCTTCTTCACTCCCATGGAAGAGAATCAGATTATTCGTATTGGGAATGAACAACTCTGATGGGCGAGAGAACTATAGCTAAAAGAGGGAGAAAGAGACAGAGATAAATCAATAGGTATAAATAAAGGGAGAGAAAAGGAAAGAAATAGAAGAAACAGAAATTCTTGGCGAAACACTTTACATGGCGAGGCGAGGCGAGATTCGGACATGCGTACACACGACACGAAGGCAAGCGTGCCAATGACACTCGGCACACGTACGCGATGCAGCGCGTCAGCGGGTTGCTTTGTGACGCGGCGTCATGCTCTCTCATTATGTAGAGAAAGGTACGCACCCTCTTTCTCTCTCTCCATAAGAATAAACTGTGTAACAGAGCAACAGAAAGCCGTTCAACTATATTTCTTGCCCCGCCGCGGTGGTCTAGTGGTGAAGATACTCGGCTGCTGACCCGCAAACCACGGGATCGAATGCCGGCTGCGGCGGCTGCATTTCCCATGGAGGCAAAAATGCTGTAGGCCCGTGTGCTCAGATTTGAGTGCGCGCTAAGGAACCGTAGGTGGTCGAAATTTCCGAATTCCTCCCCTACGGCGTCTCTCATAATCATATGGTGCTTTTGGGATGTTAAACACCCCTTATCAATAAATCAATTGATGAGGCCCTGTGATCACGACATGTGTTTAGAAAAACTTTTTTCAACGATTAAGAGTTCTTAGTGCTCTACTGTGGGAAAGTATCCTCTGTCGGGTCAGGTTCAACTCTCGAGTTCTTGGCCCAGTGTTTCTAGGACTGCATAGACCAGAACATTAGAAGGGTAGACCGCGCCCTGCAAGACTGGCACCTACCCCACGCAGGATCCTGTGAATAATGTATTCTCTCTCTCTCTGGGAAAGCAGAAAGTCATCCCAGAAAGACAGAACAGAGCCAACGATGAGCGTTCATCCTGCTTGCACGAAATTTCATCTTTCAACAGTAAACCACGAAACATAAAAGCGATAACTGACGCGGTAGTCTTTAAGTCTTTACTCATGATTAACCTGCAGACCCAAAGCGTGTAGTCCCGGCGTTTGTCACTGGGGTAATCCTGAGTTTTCATTTGGGTATCTTTCAACTATTGGTCCTGTTCAGTTCTTTTTTTTTAGTGGACCAGTTGTGAGTACACAGCGATTCGCCAATTTCCGTGGCACATACGCACTCGAAGTTTTAACGCGACAGCATCAGTCACCTCGCTTCGTAGAATTTCCGTTGTCAGTGTCTGCGTCATTCGTCATCTTGACAGTCCCGAAAATGTGATAAAGACGCAAATTGAATAAAAAATCACGTCATATCCACGGAGCGAATGATGATGAGTGGGGCGTAGCTTCGGAGGGTTTTATCGCAAAACCGCGAATCGTCCACCCATCTGTCCCTGCGTGTGCGCGTGCGTTTGTGCGTGTGTGTGCCACGAGACTTTCCGACTAACGAGTGGTATGCAATTTCGCTGTTAAAAGCATAGCCATGTACATGGGCCGGGAATGTAGCGCGTAGACAGTATAACCGCTGGTCATTAAGGGTAACTAACTGGATTCCCAGAGAAGGCAAGCGGGTTAGATGAAGACAGAAGGTTAGATGGGCAGATGAGATTAAGACGTTTGCGGGTATAAATTGGCAGCAGCAAGCACAGGACCGAGTTAACTGCCCGACCATGGCAGAGGCCTTTGTCCTGCAGTGGGTGTAGTCAGAATGATGACGATGATGATGATAATGGTGGTGGTGGTGATGATGATGATGATGATTGATGATGATGTATAGATACACTATATCTAGGGGTGAGAGAGAGGCGAAATGTAAAAAGCTTAGCCAAGCCCGGGACCATGATATGTGCCCACCGGCTCGGCTGTGACCCAGCCTTGAGTAACTCATGTAAACGGAACTATTTGCTTCATTTTAAACCATACCATTGACATTCTTTATATACCTCTTTGCCCATGCGAGTCGTACTGCGACTTGCACACGATTCTGAAAACTCTTACGCCATACTGCGGATAATCTCTTACAGAGCCTGAGCGATGAACTGTATTCTAAGTGAACAATATCGTCTTCACAAATTTTCGTTGAATAAATAAGGCAGCATTGGTGCGCTATATTAAACCGCAGTCGCATCTTCCGCGCTATTTCACCAGCGAATTAATTACATGATAGCACACCTTAGGCAATAATTAGGCCATACAGGGCCACTTTATTAGAAAAGTAGGAACGATATACAATTTGTTCATCTTGCGTAAAGCTCAAGTCTGGGCGCATCTCCGTCATTCCTCACGGATCGATATTTTCGTTCTAATCACGGCTTCACCCGTCTTCCACTTCCTCTTGAATCTCTTGGGTGCGTTGCCGAACCTCGTGCATCTCCCGTGCCTAGTCGACGAACCGCTGCGCGAAGCCTTCCTCGCCTTTAGACGGCTTCCTCCGTGCCTCTAGAACGCGCCACTATGGACGTGGCCACACTTCTTTCCGTACTTCCATTGCACGCTCTCTGGTGTGCCAAGCTTCTAGAACGGCAACAAAGGAGGCACTTGTGGCGCCACTGTATTCTTCGCGCGTGTGACCGAGCCTTCACGGCTTCAGGCTTCATGCGCGCGCCCGTATGACAAGTGCGGAGCGAGCGCCTGGATCCTCTGCGGCTCACCTTCCTCTCGGCACTGCGACGCTTCGAAGCCTCGCTGATCGTGAGTGCTGCTCGGGGAGGAGCTTCTCGGGCGTTTCCGGCAGCTCACTATAGGGGCTTTCGTTGCGACTTCCTTGCTGGTGCAAGGGTTTTTGCTAGCGGGCTGCGCTGCATGCATTGCCTTCGTCGACTTTCGAGTCGCCGTGGCAGCAATGGCCTCAGGTGCTAGCAGCTGCATCAACACGACCTTGGGTGGTCGACCGCGCGACTTTTTGGCAGCCTCAAGCTCGTTGGAAGGGCCAGCGCCATTGTCGTCAAAAGTTTGGTGACAGGCACCCGGATCTTCGTTGTAAAGGCCAGCGCCCTTGTTTGCAGCAGCCTGGCGAATGGCGAACAGAGCTTCGTTAGAAGGTCCAGCGCCATTGTCGTCAGCAGCAGCCTGGCGACTGGCAGCCGGAGCCTCGTTTGAAGGGTCAGTGCCATTGTCGTCAGCACCAGCCTTGTGACTGGCAGCCGGAGCCTCGTTGGAAAGGTCAGCGCCATGGTATGCAGCAGACTGGCAATAGTCAGTCAGAGCCTCGTTGGAACGGCCAGCGCCATTGTCGTGACAAGTTTGGTGACAGGCACCCGGATCTTCATTGTAAAGGCTAGCACCCTTGTTTGCAGCAGCCTGGCGAATGGCGAACAGAGCTTCGTTTGAAGGTCCAGCGCGAATGTCGTCAGCAGCAGTCTGGCGACTGGAAGCCAGAACCTCAATGGAAGGCCCCATGCTATTGTTCGCAGCAGCCTGGCGACGATCCGGAGCGGCATTACAAGGGAGAGCGCCATTGTCAGCAGCAGCCTGGCGACTGGCAGTTGGAGCCTCGTTTGAAGGGCCAGCGCCATTGTCGTCAGCCGCAGCCTGGCGACAGACAGTCGGAGCCTCGTTGGAAGGGCCAGTGCCATTGTCGTCAGCAGCAGCTTGGCGACTGGAAGCCGCAACTTCGTTGGAAGGGTCAGTGCCATTGTCAGCAGCAGCCTGGCGACGATACGGAGCGTCATTGCAAGGGCGAGCGCCATTGTCAGAGGCAGCCTGGCGACTGGCAGTTGGAGCCTCGTTTGAAGGGCCAACGCTATTGTCGTCAGCAGCAGCCTGGCGATAGACAGTCGGAGCCTCGTTGGAAGGGCCAGTGCCATTGTCGACAGCAGCAGCCTGGCGACTGGAAGCCGGAACCTCGTTGGAGGGGTCAGTGCCATTGTCAGCAGCAGCCTGGCGCTTAGCTCGCCCGACCTTTGGCGAACCACCGTTGGCGTCCACCTGTTCCTCCGTAGTGATGTCCTCCCTAGTTCAAGGGTTTTCACTACCAGGCAGCGCTGCATTCCGCAACTTTGGAGCCGCCGTGGTAGCAATGGGCATCGGTGCTGGCAGCTCCACCGACACGGTTTTGGGTGGTCGACCACGTGGCGCCTTGGCAGCCGGAGCATTGTTAGAAGGGCCAGCGTAGTTGTGGCCAGTAGCAGCCAGGCGCTTCGCTCTCACAACGTTGGGTTTAAGGTGGGTGGCCTCCGCCATGGTCTTGTCGTTCCACATCTCGATGCCACGTCAGCCCTCAATGACGAAGAGCTCGTTGGGCTGGTCAGTGTTGCTGATGCCCGGCTTGTGGTTCACGGAACAACAGCCTTTGTGGAACAGCAGCGAGAGCCCAGATCAAACAGCCAGATGACTTGAGCCCTTACTACTGTCTGAGTAGAGTACGGCGGAGTAGAACGTTGGGACCTTGGCACACACAGAAGCCGGAGATAGTCCAAAATGCCTAATCAGCCACGTTCGGTTCTCGTGCGCCGCGTGGGTGCATTTCTTCTTCCTCATCTTCTGGAGATTAGTTGAGAGCATTTTAATCCGCATCGCCAAGTTTATTTTCACAACATTAGTATGACTTGTATATTCGATGGTATAGAATTAAGTGTTATGGTCGAGGTGTGACGTTTGTCGTAGATAAAAATTTACCATAATTATGAACCAACAAGTGCTCTTCTTCTCATCCTCTTCATCGTCGTCTTCTGCATGACTCCTCAAGACGTGCCCCAATTTTTCCGGCGCGTGATGCAAGATGGCGATTTCGCGAAACTTGCATCTTAGACGGCGTGACAGAGAGAGACAAAGAGATGATTCATTAGAAGCCAGAGGCGTCTACTTGAGCTAGATCGCTCTATAGCCTGCTACTCTGCACGGGGGAAGAGGGACAGGAGGAGAACAGTGGAAGTGGTGAAGGGTGATGGTGGGGGCAGAAACAAGGTATACGTGTATGCAATAACGACGCAGCACTGGGGCTTCGCTAGAGTCTGGTGTGATGTCCTGTACTTCTACATGCGGAGCATGTATTTTGGAAATTGGAAAAGATGTGTGGTATAGAATCGAGATGGTAAAATGCAGTTAGTTCTACGAAGAGAGAAATGAGGATGGGAGAACAAGTGGAGAGACAGACAGAGGACATAAAAGATTTTTTTAAAAAAACGAGAAACGGAGAAATTACTAGAAAGAAAAAATAAAAAGAAAAAAGCGAGAGGACGACTACATATATATAGAAAAATAAAGTGACGGGTAGTAGAAAATATTGAGTGGGAACAAGCATAGCAAAAGGTGGGAAATGAAGAACTCAAAAAGTGAAAGGCGACTTCGTGCAAGCTGCGCTAATTTCTTTTTACGCCACAATTGGTCATTTTATCCCTGATTTGTACTTATCTACCGCGCATGAAGGTGTTGCTGGCGTGCAGTCATTCGTACATACCAGTGCGAAGGCAACGGCGCCGCGGCGCGCTGGTTCGAGGCTATCAATTATCATCGATCTGAAGCGCTCGCGAAGTGCTTGACGTCACGAAAATAAGTCAGCGCCATTGGATGGAGCATTTACGCGAATTCTCCGCGATAAGAACAGCCATGGCTTTGGGAGCAGACGACATTTTAGGTTGTAAATGTAAGAGGCCAAAAAAAAGCGAGAAAGAAGGTAGAGCTATACAAGAAGGTTGGTCAAAGATAATCTCCGATTGGCTATAATGTACTTCAGAAAAGCAACAGACAGAGAGACAGGCAGACAAAGAACTTTATTTGGTCCTGAGAAACGCTACTCTTTAAGAACAACGTCGCGGGCCGCTCCCACGGAAAGGAGACGTGAAATAACCAAAGTGGAAAAAATAGTCCATAACAACACCGCCAAGTGATGTCAATAACACTGTCTAAAAAAAGTGAAGGGGGCTTCTCAGTAATGAAGCCGAGTCTGAAGAAGCTGCTCAGCGGGGATAACTTCTTTATCTCTATAGTATTTTAATCTTTCTTTCTTCCTCTCCTTACTTTTCCCTCGTTGTCTACTATTTCTGTTTCACATCTCTCCTTTTATTTTTTTCCATTGTTTCTTTCACCATTCTTTTTGAGTTATGCTTTACTATTTATTTTTTACCATTCCCTCCTCGTAGGCCTCACTTCACCTTTCAGGTGCTGACCCGCAGGTCGCGGGATCAAATCCCGGCTGCAGTGGCGGCATTTTCGATGTAGGCAAAAAGTGCTGTATTCGCCCGTGTGCTCAGGTATGAGTGCAGGTTAAAGAACCCCATGGGTGGTCGAAATCTTCCGAACCCTCCACTACGGCGTCTCTCATAATCATGCTTTTGGGAAGTTAAACCCTACTTATCAATAGATCAATTGATGAGGCCCCGTGATCACGTCGTGTGTTTAGAAAAAAACTTTTTAACGATTAAGAGTACCTAGTACTCTACTATGGGAAAGCCGAAAACCATCCCAGAAAGACAGAACAGGGCCAACGATCAGCATTCATCATGCTTGCACGAAATTTCAGCTTTCAACCGGAAACCACAAAACATAAAAGTGATAACTGACCAGGCACTTCTTACTCATGGTTGACCTGCTGTGGACCCAAAGCGTGCAGCGCCGGTGTTTGTCACTGGGGTAATCCTGAGTTTTCATTTGGGTATCTTTCAATTATTGATCCCGTCAACCCTGAAATCGTGAATGGAGTTCTCAGTTGTTGCGTTCAATTTTTTTTTAATATAGTGCACCAGTGGTGAGCATACAGAGCAATTTGCCAATTTCTGCCTCAAATACGCACTAGAAGTTTTAACGTGACAGCGTCAGTGACCTAGTTTCGTAGAAATTCTGTTGTCGGTGTCTGCGTCATTCGTCATCTTAAGAGTCCCGAAAAAGGTGCGAAATCGACAAATCGAATAAAAGATATCAGCATATATCCACGAAGCGAATGATGATGAGCCTGGGCGTAGCTTCGGAGCGTTTTATCGGAAAACCGTGAATCGTCCATCCATCTATCAGCGCGTGTGCGTGTGCGTGCCACGATATTTTCCGACTAACGAGAGGTATGCAATTTTGCTGTTAAAAGCATAGCCATGCACATGGGCCGGGCATGTAGCGCGTAGACTGGATAACCGCTGGTCAATAAGGGTAACTAACTGGATTCCCAGAGAAGGCAAGCGGGTTAGGGGGAGACAGAAGGTTAGATGGGCAGATGAGATTAAGAAGTTTTAGGGTATAAATTGGCAGCAGCAAGCACAGGACCGAGTTAACTGCCGGACTATGGCAGAGGCCTTTGTCCTGCAGTGGACGTAGTCAGAATGATGATGATGATGGTGGTGGTGGTGGTGGTGGTGATGATGATGATTGATGATGATGGTGATGATGATGTAAAAATACACAATATCAAGGGGTGAGAGAGAGGCGAGAGGTAAAAAGCTTAGCCAAGCCCGGGACCATGTTATGTGCCCACCGGCTCGGCTGTGACCCAGCCTTGAGTGACTCATGTAAACGGCACTAATTGCTTCATTTTAAACCAAACCATTGACATTCTTTATATACGTATTTGCGCATGCGATTCACACTGCGACTTGCACACGATTCTGAAAACTCTTACGCCATACTGCGGATAATCTCTCACAGAGCCTGAGCAATGAACTGTATTCTAAGTGAACAATTTCGTCTTCACAAATTTTCGTTGAATAAATAAGGCAGCATCGGTGCACTATAATAAACGGCAGTCGCATCTTCCCCGCTATTTCACCCGCGAATTACATGATAGCACACTTAAGGCAATAATTAGGCCATACAGGGTCACTTTATCAGAAAAGTAGTAACGAAATACGAATTGTCCATTTTGCGTACAGCTCAAGTCTAGACACATCTCCGTCATTCCTCACGGACCGTTATTTTCGTTCTAATCACGGTTTCACTCGTCTTCCACTTCCTTTTGAAGCTCTTGAGTGTATTGCCAAACCTCGTACGGCCCCCGTGCTTAGTCGACAAACCGCTGCGCGAAGCCATCCTCGCCGTTAGACGGCTTCCTCCGTGCCTCTAGAACGCGCCACTATGGACGTGGCCACACTTCTTTCCGTACTTCCATTGCACGCTCTCTGGTGTGCCAAGCTTCTAGAACGGCAAGAAGGAGGCACTTGTGGCGCCACTGCATTCTTCGCGCGTGTGACCGAGCCTTCACGGCTTCAGGCTTCATGCGCGCGCCCGTATGACAAGTGCGGAGCGAGCGCATGGATCCTCCGCGGCTCACCTTCCTCTCGGCACTGCGACGCTTCGGAGCCTCGCTGATCGTGAGTGCTGCTCGGGGAGGAGCTTCTCGGGCGCTTCCGGCGGCTCACTATAGGGGCTTTTGTTGCGACTTCCTCGCTGGTGCAGAGGTTTTCGCTAGCGGGCTGCGCTGCATGCGTTGCCTTCGTCGACTTTCGAGTCGCCGTGGCAGCAATGGCCTCAGGTGCTAGCAGCTGCACCAACACGACCTTGGGTGGTCGACCGCGCGAATTTTCGGCAGCCGGAAGCTCGTTCGAAGGGCCAGCGCCATTGTCGTCAAAAGTTTGGTGACAGGTACCCGGATCATCGTTGTAAAGGCCAGCGCCCTTGTTTGCAGCAGCCTGGCGAATGGCGAACAGTGCTTCGTTTGAAGGTCCAGCGCCATTGTCGTCAGCAGCAGCCTGGCGACTGGCAGCCGGAGCCTCCTTTGAAGGGTCAGTGCCATTGTCGTCAACACCAGCCTTGTGACAGGCAGCCGGAGCCTCGTTGGAAAGGCAAGCGCCATGGTATGCAGCAGACTGGCAATAATGAGTCAGAGCTTCGTTGGAACGGCCAACGCCATTGTCATCAAAAGTTTGGTGACAGGCACCCGGATCTTCGTTGTAAAGGCCAGCGCCCTTGTTTGCAGCAGCTCGGCGAATGACGAACAGAGCTTCGTTTGAAGGTCCAGCGCCAATGTCGTCAGCAGCAGTCTGGCGACTGGAAGCCAGAACCTCAATGGAAGGCCCAGTGCTATTGTTCGCAGCAGCCTGGCGACGATCCGGAGCGTCATTGCAAGAGCGAGCACCATTGTCAGCAGCAGCCTGACGACTGGCAGTTGGAGCCTCGTTGGAAGGGCCAGTGTCATTGTCGTCAGCAGCAGCCTGGCGACTGGAAGCCGGAACCTCGTTGGAAGCGTCAGCGCCATTGTCGTCAGCCGCAGCCTGGCGACTGGAAGCCGGAACCTCGTTGGAAGGGTCAGTGCCATTGTCAGCAGCAGCCTGGCGACGATCCAGAGCGTCATTGCAAGGGCGAGCACCATTGTCACAGGCAGCCTGGCGACTGGCAGTTGGAGCCGCCTCGTTTGAAGGGCCAACGCTATTGTCGTCAGCAGCTGCCTTGCGACAGACAGTCGGAGCCTCGTTGGAAGGGCCAGTGGCATTTTCGACAGCAGCAGCCTGGCGACTGGAAGCCGGAACCTCGTTGAAAGGGTCAGTGCCATTGTCAGCAGCAGCCTGGCGCTTAGCTCCCCCGACCTTTGGCGAACTACAGTTGGCGTCCACCTGTTCCTCCGTAGTGATGTCCTCCCTAGTTGAAGGGTTTTCACTACCAGGCAGCGCTGCATCCTCAGCATTCCGCCACTGTGGAGCCGCCGTGGTAGCAATGGGCATCGGTGCTGGCAGCTCCACCGACACGTCTTTGGGTGGTCGACCACGTGGCCCCTTGGCAGTCGGAGCCTTGTTAGAAGGGCCAGCGTAGTTATCGTCAGTAGCAGCCAGGCGCTTCGCTCTCACAACGTTGGGCTTAACGTGGGTAGCCTCCGCCGTGGTCTTGTCGCTCCAGATCTCGATGTCACGTCAGCCCTCGATGACGAAGAGCTCACTGTGCTCGTCAGGGTTGCTGTGCTCGTCAGGGTTGCTGCTACCCGGCTAGTGGTTCCCGGAACAACAGCCTTTGTGAAACAGCAACGAGAGCCCAGATCAAACAGCCAGATGACTTGAGCCCCGACTACTGTCTGAGTAGAGTACGGCGGAGTAGAACGTTGGGGCCTTGGCGCTCACCGAAGCCGGGGATATTCCAAAATGCCTAATCAGCCGCGTTCGGTACTCGTGCACCACGTGCGTGCATTTCTTCTTCCTCGTCTTCTGGAGCTTTACTCGAGAGCATTTTAATTCACATCGCCAAATTTATTTATCTACATTAGTATCAGTTGTATAATCGATGGTATAGAATTAAGTTTTATGGTCGAGGTGTGCCGTGTGTGGTAGATAGAAAATTACCATAATTATGAACCAACAAGTGCTCTACGTCTCATCTTCTCCATCATCGTCTTCTGCTTGGCTTCTCAAGACGCGCTCCAATTTTACCGGTGCGTGATGCAAGATGGCGATTTCGCGAAACTTGCACGTTAGACGGCGTGACAGAGAGAGACAAAGAGATGATTCATTTGAAGGCAGAGAGGTCTACGTGAGCTAGTTCGCTCTAGCCTGCTACTCTGCATGTGGGATGAGGGACAGGGGAGAACAATGGAAGTGGTGAAGGGTGATGATGGGGGCAGAAACAAGTTATACGTGTATGCAATAACGACGCAGCACTGGGGCTTCGCTAGAGTCTTGTGTGATGTCCTGTATTTCTACATGCGGAGCATGTATTTTGGAAATTGGAAAAGCGTCGTTCATAATCATAGGGCGGTTTTAGGACGTTAAACCCCATATGTCAATCAATCACTTTTCCGCTTCCTTGCTATACTACATATGCAAGATACTGTGCTATAGCGTGACTGGATTTCCGCTTGAGTTGTTACATTACTCACCTTCTATAATTGTTTGTACGTAGTTAGAACCCTCATGTTGCATAAAGAAAATTCACGAAAAACAGTTGTTACAGCATCCATGTTCTAGTTGTTTCTACGCAGTTAGAACCTCAGTACTTTGCATAAAAAAATCCCATGGAATGATTCTTTTTCTTCCTTTCCCTCTTTCTTTCTTTCTCTCGCTCATCAGAGTTATTGCATTCCACGCCGGACACCTGGACGCACGTGTTCAAGGAGCGAAGCAGAAGAGGACGAAGTGGACGGAGAAAGCGTGTGCCGGATATCGATCGTTATAGTTTTCTGTCACAGACTAACAGCACTTGAACGTATAAAGTGATTGAACTGTCACAACGTTTCGCTCAGTCCTGCTTCTCTAAGAAATCGCTGCAAGGCGCTCACAGCGGCAAACGTTGAAGTCCGGGTAAGCCACTGTCCCGTAGAATTTTGTGTAGACCACAATGTACGGTATAATTAGTATAAATTTGAAGTGCTCTCGAGTTCACAAACGGCACACTTTCCAGGTGTTCGGTTGGCCGGCATCCTCCAAGCTGCAGTGTTCGGTCAGTGGGATCGGCGGCAGACTCTCCTCGGCGCAAACGGCGGCGCAGGCTCTAATCTCGACCATCGATCAGAGCTCAGGGAACGGAAGGGGTCGGGTCCATTCAGGGGCGTGCAGCCCGTTCCACGCGACACTGGCACGCGACGGACGCGCGCGGCATGGACCAGTGTCCCACTCTAAGGTCACTGCTCTCCGAGGGTCACACGGCTAAGAAGAGAGAGAGGAAAAGATGCGATTGCGTTGAGCCTACGACCCAATGTATGCCTCTATCAGCACATGCGCATGAGAGAAAAAAAAACAAACATTGTTTCACACGATCGCGCGACTGAAGCGACTTTCGGATCTCCTGCATGAATAGCACCTTTTTTTCTGTTCTTTTCCTTTTTTTGCGTGTGCGTCATCTTGGCTTAGCTCAGAGTGCATACACGAATGTACACGCACTGAATGAGATCAAGATTTTTTCGGGAGGACACTTGCACCCGTCCTGCACCCCCTCATCCACGTGACGTCACCTATGCCTCTGTATACATTTACAAACCTTCAGGTCATTTCGTATTTCTTCAAAATCACTCCTCTTTTGATCACTTTTTCTTGATGCATGTATATTTGAAAGTGTATTTATTACGCGAGAAACAGTGTGAACTCCGTTAGAGAGCCTGCACCAACGCCGGGTCCCCATCCCTTATCTCCCATCCGGCTACTACCCGTGGGGATGGAAGGTATTTTAAAGTGTCATATATATACATGCCAATAAACCTATCCGTTTTCCAGGTATCGGAGGACTTTGCAAAGCACTGCGTACGCGACAGCCGAGTGCTTTGCAGAATCGCACTCTTGCCAATATCGGATGGCACGCTTAACGCACACGACAGCTGTCAGTTCTGCTGGGCGGCTTGCATATTCAGCTTTTGGGGACACACATCACCGTTGCGCACTCTGCGAAGAACCCTCGCTGTTTACTCCTCCCCCTCTCCCCCCGAGCTCCCGTGCATTGACGCACGAACACCGTGCACAAGAGTGAATCCATTGTGGTTACGCAGCTATTAGCGCTTATAGACGGCTGGCCTACCGGGTGCCATCGTGCGGTGCCACGGTTGCTCCGATGAGGCCATAACTCTTTCGGGAAGCACCCGTTTGCTGCCACGTCTCCCTTCACGCGCAGTCTCGCAAAGATTACGTGCAGTGCTGTTCGCGCAGTCGCGTGCGAGAGGTGCGGACAAGACGGAAGGCTGCAGCAGTGAGTGAGAGTTGGTTGCGAATTTGGTGGCTTTGGTGTTTAGAAAAAGTGGTTAACGAGTTTGAGTTCTTGGTACCCTACTATGGGAGAACATAAAGCCGTCCCTTGGGCCTCACGCTTGATGAGGCTTTCCTGTTTGGATAACGTTTATTTACACTATGTACAAAAACACAAAGGTTTCATAACATATCCAGTAATGGGCACATATACTTCGACAGATCTATGTACCACGACCAACATCACTACGTTGAATGAAAGACATCATTGCTCTAATATACATGACAATGTTGACATACGTGTACACAGGAACTCATGCGATATCATGATACAATGAACGGTATAACGGTATACAATAGATGCAAAGGAACACAATTGCTTACAAACTAAATCGTGAATAACTACTCAACGGGCGCTGCTCAGCACCACGTCAGTGGAAAAATGAGTTTTACCCTTTCGTGTTCAACATTGACGAAATGGCAAGCCGTGGACGGTGCACCGGCCATCTGCACATTTGCATCCGCCGTTTTCCAGCAGTTGATGCTCTCTCGACAGTGGTCTTATCAGTGACGAGCCGTTTCTGACATGTTAGACAGACCTTTTATCGCGGTGAATCGTCACTTCTCGTTTTCCACATTTCATCGTTGCATATAAATATCAAGAGATGACATCGACGTTGCCAGTAGCAAGGGAAGTGTTGCGCTGCTAATCACGTGAATGAAGGTTCAGTTCCGGGCAGGGAGGAAGGAAATTGTCAGAAGGTAGCACTGTACAATGCGATAGAAAAGATCAACGCAAGCAAACAATGAGGACAAGTGGAAAGAAAAGATCAACGCAAGCAAACGAAGAGGACAAGTGGAACACCAGGCACAAGCACGCCAACTTGTCCCTATTTTCCCGATAGTGGAAGGGCTCCGCAGTCTATTTAGGAACGACAAAACGTAGTACGCAGACCTGTACATAGACCTTTATGTAGTCTATATGTAATTATATATATAGACTGCAGTCTTCAATACTTCCTTAATACGATAGTCTCTGTCCATTGCCATGGTCTCCGCGATTACAAACTCACCAGCCATTTGCATTTCTGCTCTTCGCTATCCCCATCCCTGTGCGTGCGTGTGTGTGCGTGCGTGCGTGTGTGTGTGTGTGTGTGTGTGTGTGTGTGTGTGTGATTCAATAAAGAATTGTTCAGAGCCAGTGGCGAGGTGGTTTGCGGGGAACATACCACGCAGAGTGCATCAACCGACTTATTCAGTGTGACGCGCACGTTACTGAGAAATAACAGGCTATTCTTATTACACTTGTAGCGAAGCAGTGCTTTTACGAAGGGCGGGCACGTCGAAAAACGTACAATTTTGACCTGTAACTGTAGCTGGGAACGTAGCCCGAAGTACATTGCAGTGTGCCATCTCCTCCCCTTGTCCTACCTCTTCAAGTCTGCATCGAAGTTTGAGAAAGTGGCTTTGGGGATATTTGGTCAGATGCACCAAAGGTTGTCGCAGCGCAAGCAGACAGGAAGAAGAATGAAAGACTCGACTGGACGAACAATACTTTTAGTTGTTAAAAGTTAGCACTCTTTCCGCGTCCGCTTCTGCTGCCTATGATAAGCTTTTGTTGCTTCATCGAAAGACATTCGAAGCCACCTCTGTTCTGATACTCATCAGATTCTCTCCCAGCCGTTCAAATTCAGAAGCATGCCAAGTGGAGCCTACCATATATACCAAGCGACAAGTATTCATAAACGACACCCAGTATAAGCAAGAAAGCTGCCGTACAGACACAACTGTCCCAGACCACGTCGTTCGCGTCGACAACAAATGCAACTGGAAAGAAGCATTTTATCCGAACAAGGAATCTGTGCACCATCGCCGCTCGTTTCATCTACCCGACATGCATGGCGTGCTGTTCTTTCACCCCCTTCGTCAGCTCGGCCAAACAACCGCAGCTGCTGCGTTTAGACTAGTGCTGCACAGAACTGAATCTTTAACACTTATTGTCCTTTTGTCGAGCATTCGCATGCGCACCCGTTCTATGTACAGTTCACCGACCAGCGACGGTGGCTGCGGTCGCTCATTGGGTCACTGCGGCTGCACCCTTTCAGCCAGTGGCTGATTCAGCCAGACGAGTACGCGACGCCAACAACAAAAAGGTGTTTCCCCGGGGGAAACCTCGGGTCCGTCCTCTTGCGTCCGCGGATGCACATGGGCAAAGCCTGATGGATGACGCCACGGCTGTCAACGAAAGGCTGCGGCGCAGCTTGCGCACATCGGCCGTGCATGCACGGCCACGATGTGGCGCGTCCATGCGTGCGTGTTTGCTTGGACGGCATGTCTAGGCCGCTGCATGCTGCGAAGTCGGGCAACCTTGTGATCGTAATGGGCGTTGGTAGCGGTGTGCCACGGTGTTCAAGAAAGACAAAATATGCATTATGATGCGTAAGGCAGCTAGCTACATTCTTCAAGGTAATTTTGTACGATGCCAATACTTCCCTATTTCTTTTTTTTTGGGGGGGGGGGTTGTATAGACGCCCCCGCGAGGAAAAGCAGCGATAACACAAAAAACAAAGGACGGAGAAGGCACACTCCGAAGGTGGTGACTCACAGCCCATTCTCCGGAGTGGGCGAATGGGTGTCAGTCATATCATCATCATCATCATCATCATCATCATCATCATCATCATCATCATCATCATGTGAGTCAGTGTGCTTGCCTTCTTTTTGGTCCTTCTTTTGGGTTTTCGCTGGCTTTTCTTGCAAGTAAACATGAACCAACCACTCAGTCCAGCTCTTCATCTTCTCAAGACTTTAGCCCCAGTTGCGTTATAAACCTTGACGGAAAATCCACGAATTCATCCGCCCATACATACATACACTGCATGCGCGCTGACTCTTGAGAAGTCACAGCCGCGTGCATGCATACATGCGCGTGCCATTTCAAGTCACGTGTATTAACGAAGACGATGTAATCGCGAAACGCGCGGCATGCCGAATCAGACTCGCCTATCGGCCGCAGATATGGTGCCGCGGTCCATTCTTCGAGCTAGCGGAGCACCACGGTCCCCACTGCAACACAGCCCATTCAACTATACATATAGACGGTATACGGTGACATAATCCCGGACACCCCACCTTTACATAACCGCGCATATATACCGACCT
Organism: Rhipicephalus annulatus; assembly: GCA_013436015.1. Classification (NCBI taxonomy): domain Eukaryota; kingdom Metazoa; phylum Arthropoda; class Arachnida; order Ixodida; family Ixodidae; genus Rhipicephalus; species Rhipicephalus annulatus. The sequence goes on along the minus strand of WOVY01012744.1, from coordinate 397,349 downwards.
ATACGGCCGACACACACACAATGTAGTGAAAACAACGTTTTTCCCGCAGGCTGCGCATTTTGTCGCTTGTGCTACACGATGGCCACAGATTCGTCGCCCATGCTTTAGGTATATGTTTTTTTTTTCTTTGACACATCTCTCCGCCGACATTCATACCGCTTACGTTTTGCGACGGTCTGTTAGATCGACAAGAGGGCGTGATGATGTCATTGTCAAGGTTGCCAATGCTGTCCTGCTATAACAGCAACACAGCGTGAATCCAGCGGGAGCGTTTATAACCGCGAGATGGCGGGGGAAAGACAGCGGTGAAATGACGTGTACGGCAGCACACGCACACTCCTCAGAACACTAACACACAAACACGCGAACGGAAAAGTGGGGGGAACGAAAGCGATAACCGAAACCGGGAAATGAAAATTTAGTGACATGAAGTTGTGGGTGCACGAGTGCGATGACCGCATTTGCATAATCTCGCCGACTATGTTATCGGCGATAAAAAAGATCGCTGTCAAAATTGAGAGAGCTAAGCGTGTAAAAGATATTGAGTGGGGGCCTCCTTTGCTTGCGTGAAATGTAACAAACTGCCATAACCACGGATTCCAGCTCAATGCATGTATACAGTCGCGTACTGTGTTTGTATGTGATGGGGAAGGGAAAGTTTCTGGTCATTTTTTTTTTTGTTTTAGTGTCCTGCACTTGGAAGCATGTCCGTCATGAGAACTCCCGACTAACTAGAGGTCTATATCTCTCTATAACACATACACCGCGGGACTGTTCCGCACTGTCGCCTGGTAAGAAGTGCGAACCGACTGCAAAGATCACGCTAATCCAGTACATGCGAACCCAAAAAAATAATCTTTCGACCTCGAAATCGTACTATACATCGCTGGCGGACAACAAAAATGGACACCCGTCATTCGGAACGCGCGTTCATTCTTTATGGACCGTGGACGGGTCGTTGACAGCTGTCAAAATACCACTGTGAGAGCTTTCGCTTTTTCATTCAAAATAAAAAAAGAAGCATATACTTACGTTTTCAGCGATCAGTGAACGTGCCCACGCCCGATTTCCTTTCTCCTGCTTCGATTTCACCGTCGTCCGACCCACCATGGCCCTGCAGGGCGATTTTGTACAAGTACCATTTACTTGTTGAACCACAAGGGCAAGGCATATTGTACCTATACTCAAGGAGCCTATACATTTTGTTTTAGACAACATGCGTGTGTGTTGTACGTGTGTTACTACTATAGGCGTGACAAGATTGCCAACTCTCTTGAAGAAAACAGATTAGTCCTCGCGTTTACAGTCCTTTTTTTTTTTGTGTGTGTCGCTGTTTATTCGTGTTTACATGGCTTTTTTCTTTGTTTCTTTCTTGTTCTGTTTCCTTTTTTTTTCTCCCCTCGCGTCTTCATTTTTTCTGCGTAGAAGCAGGCAGGCGTTGTGCCCTTCTCGTGGCAGTTGTGAGCCTGTTCTTTCCCAGTTTCCTCCATTTCTCCGTGTTTTCTGTGTATACAAATTAATTAGGTAAATAAATAAATAAATAAATAAATAAGCTCTCGTTTTGAGCAGACACTTTCATATCGAAAAACTGAGTCTGACTGCGTGAGTGTTGTATACTATACGGGCCTTTAAGTAAATGACCCCATAGATAACGAAAAGCAACAGATAACGAAGCCTAGAAAGGTATGTTAAGCTTACTGTTCAAAGTTTATTCTAATCATTACAATATAGATATAAAAAGTATAAAATGAATTAAAAAAAACTTGTACTAGTAGGGGTCGAACCTGCGACATTCGAATAACTGGCCTTAAGGGGAGATAGAGGGGCAAAACCAACTGAAAATGCGATTGTCCAGTTTTCATAGCACGGTATTGCAGCAGCATTACTGGCAAGTGTTTCAACGGAGTGACACATTTTTACGCTCAGCGGAAATCATTTAAAAATGGCCCCCAATACGTACGCCTTATCCCTTGTCTGCACCGCAGCAACCCAATCTTTGAATGGCGCTTTCTCCAAACGTTGCTCGTCGTCGGAAAACAAACATTTTCTCTGCAACCAGTGCGGCTATCAGCTTGCAAACTCTTGTGATTTTTTTTTCGAATAGCATGCGCCCATTCTGAATGAAAATAGTAGTGTTGCCTCCAGAATTGCACCTTTGCAAAAGTTTTTCTCTGAGAAAAAAATAGCCTCAAAATTGTATTCATCAAATATCTCCAGTTTTACATAAGAAATGGTGATGCATACAATTATTCTTCTGGTTCAGAAGGAGACCCTGGGCACACGCAATAACCAGAAGAGATTTCAACGCTTTACATGCAGAATTTTTATTTCACAAATGTTTCTTCTAAAAAATAAAAATAGTAAAATGATATTGTTTTATTTTTATAATGCCTTGGTTCTTTCTTGCCACATTCACAAAACATCTATAAAGATATCTATTTAAGCTACTTTCAAAATTTTATGGAGTTTGCTTTGAAAACAAATGAGCGATAGGCAGTAGTACTTGCACACTTGTCTTTGCTGTCCATCCCCCCCTTAATGCTCTTACTAACTGAGCTACAGCAGAGGCCACCCTTCGTCCACTTATGGAGTGTTTATGAGCATGCAAACCCCGGGGAGTGTCAGGTAGAACAGAGAAGAAAAAAATTCCGCCATATCCACGAAGTGAATGATGATGAGTGGGCGAAGCTCCGGAGGTAAACCTGGTAAACCATGAATCCTCTGTACATTTTGCCCACTCGATTTTATTACATCGCTCCCCCTAGTGTACGTCGCCGCACTAAATCGAACGATTGCCTTCAACCAATGACACGCGCCATATGTGACATCATTCCTATTTTATAAGATCTCGCGTCTTTCATCAACTACAAGTACCGCTTTCTAGTTTATAACATCTTGCATCTTTTCATCATCAGCTACAAGTACCACCATCTAGTAAACACTACAAGAACTAAACGAGAGGTGGCTACATACAGGAGACGGTACCGCCATCTAGTGAACACTGCAAGAACTAAACTAGAGGTGGCTACATACAGGGGACCGTACCGCCATCTAGTGAACACTGCAAGAACTAAACTAGAGGTGGCTACATACAGGCTACAGGGGACGCACAGCCCACGCCCTAAGGAGCTTCGCCCCTAAAACGAGAACACGGGGTGTCACCTTCTTCAGTGCGGGGACGTTTCGACAAGTGGACCTATCTGCTTCGAGTCTTGAGGAAGAAAAGTCTGCTTGCGTTCGAATCCGGTTACGGAAGCTCGTCTTGTTCGGGGGGGGGGGGGAGTAGCGGAGAGAGAAAGTGGGCAACTTAGAGTATTATGTACTCTACTAGGGGAGATCATAAAGCCGTCCCGTGTGCTTCACAGGCCCTGTTGACAAAAAAATACGCCATGAACGAGTTCACGATCGTGTACCTTGTTCAGTGAAATCTATAGCATATACGTTTAGTGAAAGTATATAGTTTAGTTTTGTGAAAGTTAAGGTATATAGTTCGAACTTTAACGTACGTTTGTCCGCTTGTCGAAACGCTCACCACTTCCATGGATCGACGCCACGCGTTCACCAATTTTTCATCCCGACAAATTTTCTACCTTCCCCAGAGCTTTCTGCCTTTACGTACCTTCGTATAGTTTCGTATTTGTTCTTTTACTTTGCGACGACAACTTTTATGCGAGAGAAAGGCCGGCGCCCTGCGTTAGCATCGACCTATTCTTGCATGCATTTGTTTAAGAGAGAGGCGTACAGCATCTCATCTTATTTGGAACACACTACGCAAACAAACAAACAAACAAACAAACAAACAAAAGAAAGAAAGAAAGAAAGAAAGAAAGAAAGAAAGAAAGAAAGAAAGAAAGAAAGAAAGAAAGAAAGAAAGAAAGAAAGAAAGAAAGAAAGAAAGGAATGGATCGAACTGTGACCTTCCGGTCGGCACTCAAGCCCCGCTACCACTGCACCGCCGAGGCGGACTATCCTGACAGTCAACCTCGGCTCGTATACTCACAAAAATGTCTTAGGCTGAACATTTTCGTCAGGGATGCGAGCCATTTTCTTTAACACGTCTCTTCACTGACGTTCATACCGTCTACGTTTTCCAACAGTCTGTTCGATCGATAAGAGGCAGTGATGACGTCAATGTCAAGGTTGCCAACGCTGTCCAATCACGATAACGAACATCCAATAAGCGAAGCTGGCTGACCAATAGGAATCGTCGCGCTCACGCATGATAAGTTCTGCGAATTCGACCCCTGGTTTTTAAGACGCGTTCATGCATGGATGCTAACGCAGGCTCCATAATAATAGAGTCATGAAAGTGCGCCCTGCGGCGGAGTTCGCGGCTAGGCGGCATTGCGTGCGCGCCCGGGCGCGGCGGCGTTTATTTTGAAGCGCGCCGCGGCCAAGTGTTTTTTTGCGCCGCCGCCCATTCTTAGTGGCGGAGCGCCTTATTTTTGTCGTCTCGCCGAGAGAGTCGCGCTCCCTTTTTTTTTTTGTTTCTCTCTCTCTCTCTTTCACATTTGCAGTCTCCTTGATTTCCTCTTCACCCCAGGAACGCACGGTCGGCACCGGGCCTTTCATGTGCACGGAGTTAAGGACTAAAAAAGCCCGAGGCCCGCACCAGCGCCGCATCGAAGGAGACACTCAAAATAATTGCGAGGAGGAGAGAGCGAGGAGTGTGGAGGGGAAGGGTCCCAACCACGGGCTTTGGCTCTCCGACAGAAACGCGCGGATTGAAGTGCACTCTCCGAGATGTGGAAAGTGAAAAGAAAAAGGAATCCGCGAATCTCGAGAGAAAACAAAAAGGTTCGAGCGGCGGGCTTAAAAAAGCTTGGGGCCGCTCGCTTTTATAGCCGCTGACGTGCAGCGCCGCTGCACTGCACCAACTGTCAGGAGTCCCCGGTATACGCAGTGCGGCTGCACAGTCCCCGATTGCTCGATAAGAGGGCAATGCTTCAGCGGCACTTTCGTGCTGTGCATTGCATACATTGTGGCCCCTTTGGAATCCCGCATGTAAATACAAGCTTGCTTTCTGCATTGGCTCAGTGCCAGGATTGTTCGTGGACCCGCTTATGTGCCGGCTAAGAACACCGAGTTTGTCTTTTTTCTTAGTTTTGCACAACACTTCGCTTCCTGATTCGAGGCGAGGTATATATGTCGCCATCTAGAGCTCTCACGTCTAGACAGCTTAATTGCTCCCAGTTTTCCCCTTCTTACACCGAGGCTGCGAAAAGCAGGTCCGTATATGCAGTTTTTCGGTATAACAAGTATGTCTTGCAGAAATGGGGCAAAGCCCACGGCCCACAGTGTTCTGTGCATCCTCCGACACCATGACGGAGACACGATTTTTCCGACCTCTCTGCCTTTCTGTAAATAAACTCATCTCTCTCTCTCTCTCTCTCTCTCTCTCTCTCTCTCTCTGGGGTAAATAAATTACTGCAACCCGATACCACGTATGTATACGTGCTTCGCTGCAAATGTCGTCGAAAAACGATCTTCTGTCGGCCGTCTCTTTCGTGCATAGCGTGGCATTTTCAGTGCAGCGTAATATATATGGTCTTCTGAACGACGTATCTATGCATGTATTTTCTAGTAAAATAAATCACCACCTGATAGGTATTGATGTCTTTTGCCTCAGATACGCGTAATTGAAACGTTGCCTATGCCGTTCCAATAATTCCGTGTGTCAGCTTGCGGAATCCATAGTTTTCCGTAAGAATCTTTCATACGTAGTTATTGGAATGGCATAGGGAACGTTTTAATAGAGATTTGCTTTTAGGGACGAAGCTCCTAAAGCCGTGGGTCTGTCCCTCCTAGTTCGTACGTGGCCGCCTAGTTCGATGACTCCCTCAGCAGGTGCGGACGGACGGACGGACGGACGGACAGACAGACAGACAGACAGACAGACAGACAGACAGACAGACAGACAGACAGACAGACAGACAGACAGACGGACGGACGGACGGACAGACAGACAGACAGACAGACAGACAGACAGACAGACAGACAGACAGACAGACAGACAGACAGACGGACGGACGGACAGACAGACAGACAGACAGACAGACAGACAGACAGACCAAGATTACTGAGCTCAAGCATCTCAAGAAACACTGTAATCTTTGAAACACTACGCTTACTGCCAGAGAACGCGCGATAAGAAAATGCGAGTGGCGGAGCCACCTAGCACTTCCCGCGCAAGTCGTTATGACGTCATATCCTTGAAGGTGCCTGTTATGGGACTTATACGCAGTTTAAAATCGGTAAAAATGAAATACACATTGTCTTTTTGGGGAGTCAGAGACTTGGCATACAAATTTTCAGGAACTTTTTTCGAGCCCATGTCGCCAATATTTTTTAAAACTTCACTTTAAAAACCATGACGTCACCACCAAAAATTTGGGTGGAATTCTCAAATCTGAAACTTTCGACATTGACTTTCTCATCTATTAAGGAACCTATGGCAGTGAAATCAACGACACTGGAGTTTCCAGAACATAATTTAGTCGCTTAAGCTCACTTATCGTCTCGCTCTAGCGTTCCTTCAAACAAACCGTCTCGGGCGTCCTTTCCTTCTCAAAGCGTGTTCTTTACCCGTCAGAGAACAGCACGGGCACATTTATTTTCGCCGTCTGCCCGCCGATCTCCTATGTTCCCTTCCCATTGTTCTGGCGTCCTCCGACGAAAGACCAAATCACACAAACGCCAATTGCCCCCTTTCTCTCTTCTCTCTCTCCCCCTAACAGACGCTCCTCCTTTCTCCGCGCGGTTTCCCGCGCCGTTCCGCTCAGTGTTTGTTCCAAAGCGAACTACACGCGAGAATGAGATGGGAAAGGGTAAGCGGAGGTAGTCTAGACAAAGAAATGAAAGTTTTAAGATAGAGAAGGAGGGGGTGGGTGTGCCACAAAACAACTCTGGCTGTCGGAGCCGCGGTCTGGTTGCGGCAGCGACAGGACCTGTCTGTCTATTTGGGTGCCGCTTCTCTGAGGAAAACAAAAAAAGGCTAAACTGCGACGAGCTTCGAGCGCGGCGGACAAGCCCGAGCCTTGGCCCGACGATTAGGCGGTGTCTCCCGTACTGAGCCGCGGTTGCAGCACCGACTTGAAGAGCACCTGTCCTCGGCAAGGTGTGTACATTGTACTACTATATGAAGTTGAGGGTATGGGATGTTCAACAAAACATCTTCAAATGATGAATGGTAGTCTATATATCACTAGCCTTCAGGAGGAAGGTGCATAACAGCTGCATCTTACCGGTACTTACCTATACGGAGCATAAACCTGGAGGCTTACAAGAAGAGTTCAACTTAAATTGAGGACGACGCAGCGAGCGATAGAAAGGAAAATTATAGGTGTATAACATTAGAAGCCAAGAAGAGAGCAGGGTGGGTTTGGGAGCAAACCAGGCTTAATCATATCATAGTTGAAAACAAGAAGAAATGGACATGGGCCTCGCCCCTGGCGCGCAGGCAGCCGGGATGACCGCTGGTCATTAAGGGTAACTCATTGGATTCCAAGAGAAGACGAACGCGCGATGGAGGAGACAAAGTTAGGAGGTCAGATGAGATTAAGTATAGTTTGCGGGTATAACGTGCCAGCCGCAAGCACAGGACCAGTTTGATTCGCTAAACGTGGAGAGGCGCTTTCGCCCCGAGTGGGCGTGGTCAGGATGATGATGATGATGATTATGATGATGATGATGAGGATAGAATTCCTTACGATCGACATGATACGTATCATCCTGCAATTACCGCCCACCTGCATCATATTAGCTGCACTGAGTATGATGCCCCGAAATGCGTACTTCAATCCGAGCAAGCTTAGCGAGAAGTTCATTGCTGCCCCTGCGATTGTATACCGTGAAGGAAATTCTGGCTCGATCTGTTCGAAAGTGCTCGCCGCGTCTCATGATTGAGCTCCTGGACTGAGGACTCACGCTCTTGACCCATTGATGGACCCTGCGTTTTCTTCTTTATTTTAATGGATGCTTTCCCAAACTCGCTCATTACAGACTCGCGTTTCTTACTTCTGTTAGCTTCTTCAAGAAAGTACTAGTTGAACTATTTTTGTACTTACTGCAGAGTTTTAGCGCTACGCTCTTTAAAAAAAGTTAGTAAAAAGGTAGCAACTGCAGGCAAATGGATAGTAACTGCGGCGGTTACTACCTTTATTCGACCGTTACTACCGTTTTGCTACGTGTTTACTACCTACGTTAGTAAACAGTTACTACCTTCAACCGTTACTAACTTTTTGCGACCTCTTTACCACCTACGTTAGTAAACAGTTAGTAACTGAAATGAAAGAGGTAGTAACTGCAGCCGTTACTACCTTTCTTGCCCCGTTACTACCTCTTTGCTACCCGGCTTTTGACTATCTATTCCAATATAGTGTGTGAATGCGATTATGATAATTTATGAGAGGAATCGTCTCGACGTATAATCATTACACAAAAAATGACGCAGAAGGTATCCATAGATCGAGAAAATACTTTTTGATTTAAATTACGCAACCGAGATATGTAAACGTCATTCTGGTATTGTCGCAACGAAGACGTACAAGTTGACGAACCAAAAGCAAGTGCTACACGTATCGTAATAGACAATCACAACAAACTTAGTGAATTACAGCACATAATAACAAGACCGGCAGATCAAAATAACCAGAAGGGCACAATTATAGCCTCGAGGACAGTCACAGTTAATCCACTGCGGCGTGTCTCCAAATATTATCATTGTTCTGGCGCGCCAATCCACTAAAATGATTATTACCTTTTAAACGCAGTTATATTAGTCGTGTGAAGCATTCAAATGCACTGAGAATGAGTTCGGTACATTACTCCGGCCACTGTACATAATGCCTTTTAGTGGCCATTTTATAATAAATAAATTTAATATATAGTTTTTTTATAAGCATGCTTGCTTAAAAGTCTTGTGCTACGTCAACAAACACACGTAACCAGGTAGTATAATATAGTGCTATAGGTTTACATTTGTAAAAATTCATCCTGAAACGCAAGTGCATGCTCCCCTGTGCCAGACATGCCCTTGCAAAATAGGGGCTATATATACCCCACGCTTACTTCTTACTACATGTATACGTGAAAAATAGCGAACTTCGCTCGCTCTCCGGCGTGCCGATGCTGGTCACAGTGCAGCAGGGCCACGAAGATTGAACAATGTGAGATCCCGGATTGAATCTGCACGTGTTTCAATGAAGTTTATCGGCCAGCCGTTCCGAGCATTCCAAACAGATATGACTACCTGACGTGTGGCCACTCACAATTACATCCCCTGATGTCTTGAGGCACGTCACTTGTTCTTTGAAAGGTCTCAAGTTGCGAATGTGATAGGAAAGCTTTGAAACAGCCCTTGTGCTGAACACTGAACTAGTCCACTTTCACAGGTCGAGATTCATCCTTTGGACGTGAATCATCGAGCAGTTCATACAGAACGTCATGGTAGATTTCTGATTTGCATATCTTTCTCCAATTGACATGGCCGTGTTGCAGTATATCGTTTCCACCAGAGCCAGCCACCGCTTGCACCTAACGAGACTCGCGTCATCCACGAATGCCACGATGGGCTGCAGAAGGCTCGTTTGGCACAACATCCATGGTTGCTTGTACTGTCATCACGTTTCGGCGTGATCGCTGGCTGGTGTAATGAACAGATGCGGAGTCTACAAGCGAAAATCAAAAGTTCAGCTCGTTTGCGCCTAAGTTGAGCAAGTGTTCAAAATCGTCAGCATCGGCGCGCCGGAGAGCGAGCGAGCGTGAAAAATAGTGAACTTCTTTGGTCTACGCATTCTTCGCATTCATGGCACGCCCCACTTCTTAAGCGACTTTGTCTAGTTGTAAGACATTAATTAGCCAACGTTAACAGTGTAGAAATAATATGCCAAAATGCATCACCTGCGTAGTATGGGTTTACTACTTTTTTTCTTCAAACCTCTAAAAGTTACTACCAATGGGTGGTAACGGCTAGGGTAGCAACAGTTACTAACTGCTGGTAGTGACAGCAGAGGTAATAACTGTTACCACCCTCGCCGTTACTAACTGCGCTTACTACCAGGGTTGTAACATATGTGACAAACCATTACTACCCCAAAGTTAGCAAGTACGTTTTTTTAAGAGTGTAGGGGCCCCCGAGGGGCCTGAGTATCCGGCTTCTTTACAGCTCGTGCACGGAAGAAAACGGAAAGAGTGAGAAGGAACGATATAACTTGGGGACCCAATGGACTGACATTATCTATCACTAACATAATCTTTCAAGTTCTACAAAACTATTAATGTATCATAAATGTGCTCTTCATGGTCAAAAAAAAAGAAGCAACAGATCGTACGTATACAGTCCCAATATTTTGTCGCTGCTTCTCGTGAGTATACTACAATGTTCCAAGGAATGGGACATAGTGCTTCGTTTCTCCGAAGGAAGCCTTGTTCACCGCGCTTCATTGTGAACGTGTCTTCATGTGAGCAATGTTCTTGTTTAGGGGATCGAGCAGAAACGCCGTTTGGGGAAAACGTTCCCGATCTGTGAACAATGTTCAACATCTGGCCAAATATGTCGGTATACATGCAGGATATATACAAGTATCGCGTAACAGATTGCTCGTTTTCTTATTTGAATTTCTACACTTTGGTTTTACATAAATGTGTGGCAGTTTGGGCTAGTTAGTATGACATGACGATAGTTGCAGCGCGAGAGCAGAACGACGCAGTCATGTCCCTCTGTCGTCGTTCTGTTGTCGCGCTATAACTATATCGTCGTTTGGTTTTACGTTGAGGGAGTAGTTGTAGTTGGTGCGCAACGGAGATCTACACAAGCAGTGGCGTAGGCAAAAGTTTATTTTAGTGGGTATAAGTATTCGATCTGAAGGGAGTGGGGAGTAGACAGGCTGGCCCGTGGTAAAACGAGATAGGGAGGGGGGAGGGAAGGGGCACGAGCTCAGAGCACATCGCGGCCCGTCTCTTTTCTGTTTTGTTACTGCACTCAAGGACTGCGTGACACGTTCCCAAGTTATCCCGACCGAAGTGTTCTCTTTTCGTAATGCACGTTGAGTCAAACAGAGCGCATGAGCTATATACATCATACACTGTTCCTGTCACGAACCTGTGTGATTTTACTCAAGTCTGAGTGATAGTTTAAGGCCACAAACTGCTCGTGTGGCCGGAGACTGCTAAGGCATGCTCGTGTGACTCGTATACGAAAATCATCAATGATCTTCTTCGCACTGCCACAAAGGTACCTATGGTAGAACGCAAAATCTGTCCTATACGTTGACTTAGTATAAAAAGGGGGGGGGGGGGGGCTGCGGTAAACCAGAATAGAGGAGGCACTGACCCAAGCCCCTATCTCTCTAAAGGGGGACGCCACTTATACACTTTTGGCACCTGGCCTCAAAACGTGCGAATCGCGCAACCAGTAGACGGTGTAAAGCTGCACGCCCATTACGAAATGTGCTGGATGCATGCGCGTGGTACCCGCAAGCGTATAGTGGGTACTTTGCGATTTTTTCAAAAGGAAGAATGACGACGTGCTGGGCACTTCGCAACTGCATTTGCACTACTAGGCGTTCTATAGGATATATGCGAAACTGCCGGAGTTACGCGCATAAACCACCCTTTTCTCGCGGCACGGTTGAAGGGCCCGCATGGAGTGTAGTTCAGTACACTTGAAGAAGAAGAAGCAGCTCAGTAGTACTCCTAGTTAGTTGGTTTGTTTGTCTGTTTGTTTACATCAAAACATGTGTTTTCCTGCCAAATATTTCAAGGTCCTCGCGCTAAAACCCCCGACTGCACGCTCTCGAGGGGTCGTCGCACCATACCCTAGTCCATATACTGGGCCACACATTTCCCCGGAGCACGGGTGCTGTGACCCTTTTTCTCGGGTATCGATCGGGTTTCGTCTGGCAGCGTCCAGACGGCCGCGCATCCTGTGAGAATAACGGGGACTTCCCCTCGTACGCACACACGCCTCGAGCTCGAAGGGGAGGAAAAAGGCCGGGGAAAAACGGGGTCGACAGTGCAGCCCCAACCCGACACTGCCTCTCCATGTGGCCCGCTTCTTTTCCTTTTTTTACCTCTTTTCCCCCCAAAACGCGCAACACCTATAACACACTCGAGAAAGGTCGCTCCTGCTTCTTTCAGAGCTAAAGCTCCTGTCCCCCGTTCTTCCTTTCTTTTTCTTTATTTCGTTCGATCGTTCGTTCCTTCTTTCTATGCCACTTTCTTTCTCGCTCGACTGTCAGGTCTAGAATTCTTCTCGTTTGCCTTCTTTTTTTCTCCCCCTTTCCTTCTTTCCTTCTTCCCACCGTCCCATCTTCCTTTCATTCTTTCACAACTACTTTCTTTCTCTTCATTGTTTTGGTTCTTTCTCTCTCCTTCTTTATTTCGTCTTTTCCTTGTACCGTTCCTTTACTTCTCTCTTCCTTTCCTTCTTTCTTTCTCGTTCATATTCCCGGCTGACCGAATGCGAGAGTGCCACGCGCACACCTTTCTTTGCGTGTTGTTGTTTTTGCGTTGCTTTCGCTCCTTCGCCCCTCTATAGCTCCCTCACTGCAAGGGTGCAAGCCAGGGCTCTCCTCCTAAGATCCAAGTCCCCCACCTTCCCTGCACACCCCCGGATCGTGCCGCTTGAACGAAGCCGATGGCATACACGTACACGCTGCAGTCCAGATCTACAGCGCGGCTCCCGGTGTGGCATATATCCCCTGTGGACGGGATCATCATCTGCCGCCTCTCAGAACAGGCACTGGCGCAGCCGTATATCTCGCGTTGTCCATAAGTCAATCTGGCTCATCGCTTCTCGCTTGCGAGAGAGTGCGAAGAAAAGCAGGTCGATGTGTAACGCGGCAGGACCGCACAGGAAATCCCGCGTAATTTATGAGGCCTTATAGGAGAACACGGCACGCGCTAACAGGGGGGCGTGTTTCCGTCGTGGTTGTGCTCTTGATACTGTATATGCAAGCTGCGAAGCGTATGCGGTATCAAATGAACGTGTTGCTGGAATGCACACACACACACACACACACACACGCAAGCACACACACACACACACACACACACACACACACACGCAAGCACACAAACACACAGACACACACACACAAACAAACACGCGCACGTGCGAGAGAGGTTCAGCAACAAGTTCATTTGATAACGTATAAGCTTAACAGCTGATGTAAAGTACACACACACAAGCACACACACGCAGCTTATACGTTGTAAATTGATTGATATCTGGGGTTTAACGTCCCGAAACCACCATATGATTATGAGAGACGCCGTATAGTGGAAGGCTCCGGAAATTTCGACCATCTGGGGTTCTTTAACGTGCACCCAAATCTGAGCACACGGGCCTACAACATTTCCACCTCTATCGGAAATGCAGACGCCGAAGCCGGGATTCGATCCCGCGACCTGCGGGTCCGCAGCCGAGTACTTTAGCCACTATAGACCACCGCGACGCGTGGCTATACGTTGTCAAGCGAACTCGTTGCTGGACCACCCACACAGGTTTGTGTGCTTGCGAGTGTGTGTTTGCGAGTGCTTGCGCGTGTGTGTGTGCGTGTGTGCTTGCACGTGTGTGTATGTTCGCGTGTGTGGGTGTGATGGAGCGCGTATACGGGCTCCGAAACGTCTATTTCGTTGTTTACCGATCGATAACAAGACTTGTTATCACTGTATAATGTCTCAAGCCGTCGGGCGTGGTTTGATCTTTCCTGCAGAGCGCTATGCGATTTCAGCATGTTTTCTGCGCTGTTTATGGTGCATTCAGACGACGGACCAAATCCCGATGTGGCGGGACAGACGGCGCGTCACGTGACCTCACATCAGCGATTCCCCTCGTCCGCGACTCGTCCGCGCGGCTCGCGGACGGATGAACCCAACCTGTTTCTCACATCGGGATTCTGGCGGGGGAAAGCCGATACTTCAGCGGATTAGCTCGGGGTTTCTGGCAACCAGTACACTTTTCGTCTGCTTGCGGCATGTTCTCCATGGCTCGCGGACAGCTGCATGACTGGTCGGCATCATCTACGCTTGCGCATGGTTTACTTAGTTTCAGGGGTCTTTGTTCTCAGGCGATTAAATGCGCAGAATTCACTTTTGGTGGTTCGGCAAATGTCGCCGCCGTCGTTTGACACGCGAGATTCTTAGCCGTCATGATGGTGAAATTTTCTAACTTCTGCAACCGGTGACGCGCCGCTTCTAAAAAAGGATGGGAGACGCGTTCAGAAGTTCTACAAGTGGGGAACAATGTAGTTGAAAGAACATTCTGCCAGCAACTCCCTTTTCTCCTGAAAGAATAACACTCCTCGTTCATTTGTCACAACGCGACAGACAGCGCAGTCAAGCGTCGCTTCTTGCGGGCATCCATGTTGAACACTCTCAAACCGGTCTGCTTTCAGCGCGCGCAGGTGAGCGCCGAACCTGCTGTCGAGGGTAATCCGGCTGTTTTCTCCTAGGAAACCATCCGTCGTGTGGATGCGTCTGCAGGCGGATCATCCGCGGATTAGCCGTCCGCGTCCACGACAAATCCGGATTCGGTCCGTCGTCTGAATGCACCATTATCATACGGAAGTTGAATCCCGTGCCGCATCAGGCGAATGTTTACCTGTTCGAAGGAATTATTGCAGTCCGCCTTCGTGTTCAGTCACTGAGGTGTTTCGATAATTTATTTTACAACGGGAAATCAAGAAAAGAATCAATGACATTTACAATTTATTACATCCTTGTACGACTTGTTTTTCCGAGCAGGCGCTCAGCTTTGGGTTCCTCGCTTCTATCAAACTGTTGAAGGTTAACATCACAGAATCACTTGAATGGTGACTACACAGTTCTGAAGGCACGCGGCGAAAACGAAACTATACTGCTGATCGCAACTCTGACTCCATGGAGTCGATTTCGACGCGAGAACATAACAGAGACAAGCAGAACACAGTTATGTTCTCGCGCTATAACTATCGTCATGTTATGCCAACTAGCCCAAGTTACCACACTTCTAAGCTTAAAAAGCGTTCCGATTCTTCGAGACCATTCTCTTAAGATTATACCTTCAAGACGGCATTGAACCGCAGATAATATAAACGAAAGTCAACGCCCTGTTTGCTGCTATCAGTGTTCAAAGTCAAATGGATTGTAACATGCGTTTTCATTTTTTGCGCATATGTTTACCCAAAAAAAAAGTTTAGTCTTTAACAATACAACTGCTGCTTTCGTCCACGTCACGACACCGGCTGTGTCAATATGTACACATAAGTAACTATAGTCTGCACACAGTCTATATGGTCCCGTAGGCGCGGCATGTAGATTCACGAAACTGAAGACACGACCACTCATACCCAGAAAATTAGGAAGTTTGGTGCCTGTATATAGTAAAAGCTCGTTAATTTGAAAAAAAAAGGTCGCAGAATTTGGACATGTACTCTCGTCCCGGCAAGAATATGTATTGTTTATAGGCATCAAACTATCGCTATTTCGGTCGTATTGGGCCGAACATAACAGAGACAAGAACACGGCTTACATACATTTAATTTAAAAAAAAAGAACGCGGTCGTGTCTTTTGTGTCCTTCTGGTCTCTTTGTCGTCGTTCTGTTCTCGTGCTATAACTATCGGCATTTTAAGCGTTGCGTCATGGTCCGCACCGAAAATTTCTAACAGTCTCCGTGGTTGTAACCCTAACATATCAGAACGAAGCACTAAACATGCGTGGCAATATGCTGTTACGAATACTCGTGAAACACGTGTTCAGCGATACGCATATGCTCGAATTCCATGTCGTTTCGATGTCTGCAGCTGTCCGTCGCGAGGATTTCAGAGTAACCTTTAAAAAGTTTTCAATGAAGTGTAAATAGGTGACGTTTCTCAATTCCTTGAATATTCGCAATGATGTTGACAACGATTGCCATTATACTCGGGAAATTGGATGTAAAGAACTCGATTATGACACCAGCAAGTTGCTCGGGTGAGGCAGAGCCCGCTTCATGCGTTTCGACCTGGGTTCCCTCGGGGTCTTTACTTTCCTGTGTACAGTAGCGCATAAAATAAAAAGTCCTCATCATTCGCCCATTTCAGCAGCGTCTCCAGATGTGCGCGACCAACAAATCCTCCTCACTCATCGCCGGGATACAGCGAATGACGCGGATAAACATTCTGAGAAAGGGGAGCATTTGTGACGCCGCCGATCAAGATGCATGCACCTGCAAGCGCGCCACAAAACGGCTCCGAGCCGAGACAGAAGGCACCGGGACATTCTAAATGGCGGTCGCAACTCGAGGGACGCGCGAGGAAGCTAAGCGGAATCCATCACTGTCTTCGGCCCGACCGGGTGCATCTCCGTAATCTCCGAATGTAGCATTCCGTTATGATGACGCCTCTCTCCACCCCCATCTTGCGTGTGTTTGTATGTTTCAGGCACGCGCCGCATCTGGACCAGCGTACGCAATGTCTACCGTAGCGCCGCCACGCGGTACACACTCCTTCCCCTCGCGCGGCAGACAGACGCCGCGCCACACTTACTCTGTTGTCTCCTCCATTCGCCAAGGTCGAGACCCTGCCCCGCGCTCATTGGTTTTCGATGTCTTCTTCGTGCCTGTCGGCGCACGCGCCGTAGAAAAAAGGTGCGGGCGTCTCGGATGTCATCGTGCACGAGCTCTGACAGCACGTGCCGGTCCCCCTTTTTCTGCGGTCTCCGTGCGTGGTGACCCCTACACAGCCGACGCGGTTTGGTCGTCCGGTTATAGACTCGAGGAGAACCGATGGCTGTAAACGATACGGCTAGACTCCGCTCCACTCGTTCGTCATGCACCGAAGACACCCTCCTTCCTTCATCTCTATACACCGTACGCCGCAAAGGGACTCAAAACACCGTCTCAAAACGCCGAGGGGTCACCACCCGTGGCTAACATCGCCCACAGGGATCAACGAACTGCGCACGCGCCACGGCCGGAAGTCCGAACCCCGGTGTTTCCCCGCGACGTTCGAAAAACGGAAAAACTCGAACAAACCCCCCGTGTTACCGAAGGAAGGTCGTGAACCCTTCGGTTTGTAGTAGCTTTCTTGCGCGCGTAAACGCACACGCGCTGTGTCCCAAGCACCCACGTCTACGCAGCCGCCGCCACGCGGTCATCGTTGGTGTAACTGAGTCGTACACCCAACATGCGGGCGAAAGCAGAGGGAAAGCGCTACCCAGCTACCTACCTACCCTACCTACCCACCCACCGCTTAACGGTCCTTCTAAATAGAAAGGTCTCGGCCCGGATAAGCGAAAAGTCTTGCGAAAAACGCCGAAGTGTGTGGTGCACACACACACACACACACACACACACACACACACACACACACACACACACACACACACACACACTGTTGCGGCGAGCGAAAGCAAAAAGAAGTTAACACAAAAGATACAGCGCGCGCACGCCGCCCGGAAAACACAAACCAAAACAAACCACGCGCCGGTCGGTCCGCCGGTCGCGCGACACGGCACGTGCTCGCAACGCTCTGTCCCATTGGTCGGCAGGATCCTGAATGGTGACCAGTCAGGAAAGCGGGATGCGTTACCTGGCAACCACGTAGGCCAATGGGGAGCCGCGGGAGATAAGGGGGGGATCGCTTCCCCCTGCGAAAGTTTTTCGCCACACGAACGATTGAGGTTCCCTCGCGGGGTTGAGTCGGTGGATTCGAGATTGTCGCCGCCTAGGTGATCGTCGCCGGTGCCTCTCTCCTCCATCCACGCGGTCGGTGATGCGACCGCGGCGCCCGGTGGCGGCGATGTCGGCCACGGCTCAACATCGGGGCGGAGCGGACGCAGCGCTACCGGCCGCGTGAGTTCATCCTTTGCTCCCGCGGTCCTAGCCTTTGGCGCGCTCTCGGAGCCGATGGCTTGCGCGTATTCGCTGCAAAAAAAGTTAGACAACTCAGTCGTCGGAATGAGATCGGTTGAAGACAACGATGGTGCTAGTATGGTTGCTGGTGTTATAGTAGCTTCATGAAAAAGTTTTCATTATGCGCTGATATGAATAACAACAAAAAAAGACACTCAGGCGGACATAAGTTAAGGGAACAGAGCACATAATTGTGTTATATCTTTGTTACCACTTACGGCAGTGCTGATCTGAAGGCCACGGAATCGAATGCCGGATGTGGCGGCCGCATTATCCATGGTGGTGAAAATGCTTGAAGACCATAAATTTAGGTGCATGTCAAACAACGCCAGGTGGTCGAAATTTTCGGAGCCATTAACTGCGGCTAGGTAGTTCGTATTAGAGGACCTAAATAGCCAACAAATATTATTATTATTACTATTATTACGTCGTTACCGACAAACATGTAGCTCTGGCTATCATTTAGCCACCTTTAGCCGGCATTATAACTAACACCAGCCACATTAACACGTAATTTCGTGCTAGTTGGGTCAACACGCTTGTGAAACAGCGCCAGCTGCAACAAGAATCGACCAAAGAAGCCCTGCAGAAAGTAATGCAAACAAACAAATGAGGTCATGAGCTCGACCACGAAGTACAAATCCTCGCTGACCAGGATAAACATAAATTTCTTATCATCTCTTGCGCCGTTCTACGACCAACATAGCTGATAATGTAGCCAAGATTGGTCAATACTCGCTAGTGCTGGAAGCATACGAGTGTAAACACGGTACTTGAAGTCACGTGGCTCAGTGGGAGACTGCTAAACCGCACCACCTTCGGGATCGTTTTGTGAGCCGCTGTATCACTTTTTTTTTTTTTTTTGCGGCGAGCATCGATTCACATATGCCATCGTCGAACAGACTGCAGTTGTTGTTTGTTCTGTTTGCTGCGTCTGTATTATTTATTACGCGGAAGAAAACGAATAAAACAAACAGAGAAGTGATTCGCATTAGACATATTGCAAACAAAAAGATGAGGATGTCGATAACGTAAGGTATCCTCAATTCACTGTCCTGTTTCGCTGTGTTTGCTGTTCCGTTTTGCGGCAAGGCTCGGCACGAGAACCAGGTGTACTAATCGTACACCTCAGTAGATTTCATTTTGTGAACGTTCACTACGGTTAAAAGACGGGAATCTCCGAATTCCCCGACTTGAGCACTCGGCCGGGCACTCGAAAGGGCTCCAGAAAATGGAGAGTGAGTGTGCGTATTACAACTGAATCAAGTGCAGAAGAGCCTGACCATAGGCATGCATGTCAATTACTACTCGCAAAGCCGTGTCTCTAAATGGCAAAGTAATGATAATGAAGCTCAAAGTGGAGGATCTGATGAGTACGTTAACAAACGGGCAATTACGCAAAGATTTGCTCGTTATGAACGAATGTGTGGACAAATGTGGGACAATGATTCGTAAAGAAAACCAGCCTAAAAAAAGCGCCACTGCGAAAAGTTTCATCAATCCGGCCCCCGTGTCCACGTGCAATGTATTCGATTCCTCTAGATCTATTTCATGATTTATATATATAACAACCATGACTAGCCGGTCCATTATGGTGATGACATGAGCGCAGCACGGATGACCACTGATGTACTGTGAAAATATATTTAGAACAGTATGAATAGAATATGCCTTTACACTGCATTGTAAGGGAATGACAGCAAGGTGTCACTTAGCATATACAGTTGATGAGAAAGAAATGAGGTACGACTCAGAAGTCTTTCTGTTCGCCTACGTAACTACACAATGTTTGTTAAATAACCAGAAAAAAAAAGAACCGGCAGTGCATTTGTTTTCTCACAGAACATACATCTTCTATTTCCTTCATGCTCTTGAACAGAACTCATTGCGGTTTTTCTGTGTTTATTTTTTCACGACACAGAATCCCTATGCTGACGGACTTGAAAATCACATTTTCCCACTTAAACTGACTTGTTGTTTCACTGCATGGCACACAAGTAGTGCCAGACAACAACTGTCTCCGACATGCATATGCACGAAGGGGTTATGGGACATCTGAATCGTGAATGAAACATTTAGCTTTATCTCCTGAAAGCAGCACAAATTACTTTTGCCAAGTCTGAAGTGAAAGAACAGAAATCCATCAGATTCTCTCTCGCTTCTCGAATCATTTTGTCCCCCCCCCCCCCCAAGTCCGGCGCCCACTGTGACGTCACAAGCCGGCCGAGGCGCGTCTCGGTGCTCTCAAAATGCTCACACTTCCGGCGTGCTTGCGACGCTAATCCCGTGGTCGTCATTCTTGTGCAATTTGTGAATTCAGCAGCAATTTACACCAAGTATATACGCAAGCCTGAGAAACCAACACTATACGCAGCAATAACTTCCGCCTTCAGTCGACGCAGTGTAACATGCTGAGTAGGGCAGTCCGTTGGGCCACACCCAGATGGTTTAGCACGTAAACTAATACACAGGCACGAGAAATTACGGCACAGACACACGAACAAGCAAAGACAAGCGAGGACTGGCGCAACCGCACCGATTGTATATTCCAGTCGACGGACCCTCTGAGTAAAACTGTTCCCATACGGCTGTCATAATAGAAACGCCTACGCTGGAGTAGGGCAGCAAGGCCTCTAGTAACCTAGTGGGGGGGGGGGGGGGGGTGCAGTGCCTGCCCCGCACGCATATGAACATTAAATCGCCTGAGGCTCATACCCGCCTTACATGGGCCGTGGTATGCGGGCATGTGCCATGCTTGTTTGAGGGAAAGCCATGGGCGAGCGCACAAAGGGGGCAGAGACCATTTAGACAGATTTATCAGCGAAAAAAAAACACACAACTTATAGAGAAGAAACACATACACAGCGTTGTGTTTGTGTTTCTGTGTGTGTGTTTCTTCTCTATAAGTTCTTTCTTGCGGTGATGAATCTGTCTAAATTATCATTAACCAACCCGCCCAAGCAGCAGTTTTCAGGCATAGATCACCTATTTGGAGGGGGGAGGGTGGAAAGGGCGTAGCCAGGTTGGCACTCCGGGTCCGTGCCCCCCCCCCCCCCCGCCATGCATACCTATACATGGGGGTGGCTTGTTAGCTGGCACGTAGTCGTGATGGGAATACCACCAGCACAAAATGAAGCTGATTAAACCGAGACAAAAAAAATCCTACCTGTCCCGGTCTCTTTTTCTTGTCTCGGTTTCTTCAGTTTCGTATTGGTGCTGCTGGTATTCCCACCGAGAGTACATAGCCCAAACAGGACCACTTGCCTGTCCGGTCCCCACTTTAGATCGACTGTTTCCCAGTTATGAACCTCTGTATGTTTTAACCCTATCACGTCGAAGAGCTTGTTCCGCAGAAATTTTGACGTCGGTGTCATCGTCGTTGGGTTCTGAGCGAGAAAAAATTTGATACAAATAAAGTAAACGACAAACAAAATCCTGGGTCAGAGTGGACATTGAAGCCGGGTTTTTTGCTAGATAAGCGAATGTTTTACCACACAGCTACGCGCCAGCCTGTGAAAACGATGAAAAGAACTTCATTTGCTTGGAAATGCTTTGAGACTAACTTTCATGCTTTTCAAACACGCTTCCCGTGTACATGCTTCACCACACAACATGAAATATTGCCGCGATAATGCGTGGTTCAAGCTGTCATAACCAGCGCGCGTCGGAACATGCGACCATCATAATGACGTCCTGGTTTAGAGCCGGTCACCCACTGCAAAAGGCGCACACGCTACTGCCTTGTCCGAGAAGGAGCGCAGGTTCCTCGAAGGATTCGGTGCGGGCAGGTAACGCGAACAGGTGCCTTGGATTAGCAAGCCCTCCGTGGCTTAGTCCGAGAAGGAACGCAGGTTCCTCGAAGGATTCGGTGCGGGCAGGTAGCTTTACCTTTCTGGTTCGGTTTCTTCTAGATTTTTCTTTGCTGTTTTTCAGTGCCTTTGTATTTGTGTTGGTTGTTTTTGGTTTTCTTACTCATGTTCTGCTCTTGTGCCATGGTCACTGTCTCCTCTATATATTTTCGTGCTCTGCGCAATAAACTCAGTTGGAAGTTTGCGCTCGTGTCTTTCGTGTCCTTCTTGTCTCTGTGTCGTCGTTTTGTTCTCGCGCAATAACTATCGTCATGCCATACCAACTAGCCCAAGCTGCCACACTTCTATGTTCCTTAAGGTCACGTATAGTGGGGGCACAGCAAGTTCGAAAAGGTTTCATCCGCTAAGTGTCTGAAGTACGCACTAGGAACAGGACGTCGAAGTTTTAGGGTCCCCAATTTTTTTTCCCAATGGTGCAGCACGTTGTTTTGTACAATTGAACAAAGAAGATGGAAGGGGGGAGGGGGGAGCGCGAAAGGAGCTGCATTGAAATCACCGTCGTGCAATCAACACTTGCCTGAATTTTATCAGCCAGCCGATCAACACTAACTAAAAGCGTCGGTTTCTACTTATATATACCGTAGTGGCGGTCTCAAAAAAAATAATAAAGAACCGAGCACCAGTTTTAACTTAACGAAAAAAAAATAAAAAAAAGATTACCTGTTACTCTTTTTGGGGAGTACTGACGCATAACTGCGCTTGAACGTGCACGTTAACTCTTCTTTCAGAAAAACGTGCCTCTTCGACACCCCAGAGAGAGTATAATACGGATCTCAAAAAAGAGAATTACAAGAAGCCAATTACTCACAGATATTTTCTGACAATACATCGGATATAAAAAAAACAAAAGTTGTGAAGTTCTTTACAACACTCCCTTCTGACTGAATCGCAGGCGTTTTTTTTTTTTCGTTCATTGTTTCTTCCTTTCCTTTCCTCTTTATTTCTTTCAACCCCGTTGAAAATCACCCGTGCCGTGGCTGCCGGAACATCATCGCGCTGTGTTCAGCAGCGTCCCTGGCCACGCTATAAGCCTCTAAGCCTCCTCATCCGCATGGAATGCCGCGCGCAGCTATACTGCACGTATTCCTTCAGACGCCTATGCCCGATAGGCAGTTCATCACCGACAGCGAAAAAATCAAGCAGGGCCACCCCTTTCCGAAGCAAACTCCTTCCTCCCGTCTTTTCTCGCCTTTGCTTCGATTCGTCGGGCTTCCTTCTTTTTTTTTTTTCGTGCGGCTTATTCAGCAACCCTACCCCCAATCTAATTCACCGGCTCCCCCTTTTATCTGGTCGGCTCGCTCCTTCTGCTTTTTGGCGGTGCGTGCACGCATGCCCAATGCAGCTCGGCTCTGGACCATGAGTCAGCGGTCAGCAGGGAAACGGGTGGCCACTCGCTTCTTTCGGGTGCGGAAGGGGCCGATCGACTGACCACGCACCTCGAGGGACGACGCCCAACGAAACCGGCATCTTTCGGGTTCGCCACTCACTTGTTCGTGACGAAATTGTGCCACCGTATAACTCGGGAAGTCCTGTTTAAATTGCGATGAAGGAGAAATTCGGTACAGGGAGTTGCCGTGTGTATGCATCTTAATATTTGTCTTCATTACATCGCTAATTACTTTCATAGAATTTTAAAACTAAGTGTTTTCAAGTAGAAGATTAAGGCGTTGTGCGCAGGAAACGCTACACAAATAATGAAAGCGACATATGCGAACAGACAAAAAAAATAACATTTTCAAAAGTGAGCTGGGTACTTGTGCTGTTATGAGCGTCGCTTTCCAATAGCCAATCACGTCTCGATCGTTTGCCTGTCTGCGATTAGCCGTTTACAGGAAACAATCGATGAAATGTGAAATCCTGGAGAACGGGACGGCTTTATGCTCTCCCATAGTAGAGTACCAAGTACTCTAAATCGTTAACAACTTTTTCTAAACACAATGTACACATATCTTTTTGTAACAACTTTTGGTGTGTCTGTGGATGTTGTGTTCTGTCGCAATGTTCTGTTGGATTGTAATTGATGTTCACTGTCTGTGAGAATAAATTTTTCTAAACATAAATGGCCGGTTGTTTCATATAGAATTCTGGGGCGGCCCTCTGCTCTCCCATAGTAGAGTACCGAGTACCCTATACATTGTTACCCACTTTTTCTAAACACCAAAGTTATACGGCGGGGTATATACGGGGTACCTCACGTGCGAGTTATTCACAATTCACATGATTGTATTGGGACGGCTTGCTGCCCTCCTATAGTAGAGTACCAAGTACTACAAATCGTTAAACACTCTTTAGGGGCAAAACTCCTTAAGGCGTGGGTATAGTTCGTCACTTGTATGCATGCATGCATGAAGCAACCACCTCAGCATATCCACGGAATGAATGATGATGAGTGGGACGATGCTTCGGAGGGTTTTATCGGCAAACCGCTAATCATCCGCTGGCCGCGTCTATCCATCGTCTGTCTGTTTGACGCACGGATGGACAGACGCACGGACGGACGCATGGACGGAAGCAACAACGAACGGAAGCGCGGACGGATTGACGGACGCTTCGCCCCACTCATCCCCATTCACTCCATGGATATGATGCGATTTTTTTTCTGAACACACTGATATCAAGGCTAGTTTTGTAAGGTTATGGTGGGTGGTGCACCTGTCCGCCCTCTTTCAGGGTCCCGCTGGCTACAGCGGCTCGTCCGGCCTGGTCAAAGGTCGCCAGTTGGCTTCCCATTTCCAGTTCCGCGAGCCTCGCCTATTCAATAGAGGCAACATGTCAGCCTCCGGAGGTTGTGTGAGCTGATAAGTGTGTTCCAACGTCAGTGTTCCTCCGCACCGCGGACTTGTGTCGCTGTATCTGTGAAGGTATACATTCTGTGTACCATGCGTAAACGTGGAAATGTGTTTGCACTCAACGCCAGTCCCCTGCTTGTCTCCTGTGTAGGTTAGCGTAAGAGGGAGCTTCAGTTCGCCTACCTATAATTTTTGGAATTCGGGGACTTCTCTGGGCGCTCCAGGTGTCGAAGTGTCCTCCCGGGAGATGTGGTCCACTACTCGGCCTTCATGTAATGCCTCGAGCCGTATGGTCCGGT
Source organism: Rhipicephalus annulatus (assembly GCA_013436015.1). Classification (NCBI taxonomy): domain Eukaryota; kingdom Metazoa; phylum Arthropoda; class Arachnida; order Ixodida; family Ixodidae; genus Rhipicephalus; species Rhipicephalus annulatus. The sequence continues at coordinate 372,515 of WOVY01012744.1, read as the reverse complement.
CCGCCCGTTCGCTCAACTTCTGAGTGCGCCAGACACCAGGTCACACCATGGTGTATACATTGTGATAGCCGTCCCAACAACACCAAGGAAAAGATGGGAGGCTTTCCGTGAGTCCGTCCGAATAAATGCCGATTCAGCCTTGGCCTCCGCAGCGCGTATATGGCCAAAGCTGTATCCAAGGCTTGGGCCGTTGCAATTGAATCTCGTGCGAATGCGCCCACTGCAGTGGTTGTTGGACGTTGGTTGGTCACAAGTGCGGCGAAATCGGCGACAAAGTTTGAGTTTCGATGGTATATAGGGACTCGCGTCTGTAAAGTACGTATTAGAATCACCCCGCCACTTCTGTAAGGTGGCCTCCCGCGGGCGCGTCTCCGTGTCTCGTGCTGCACTGGGTGCATGTGACGAGGGGAATCGGGGCCACGTGGTTCCTCTCTCGGATTCCAGGTGGCAGCAACGTGGTCTGATCATCGCAGAACCGTGGCGAGAGTGGGCAGTGCAATTTCTGTAAGACCGAATAACGGCCCTGAACAGTCCTGCTAACTCGCTCACGCTGATTCATTAGCGTATACAGCCGCTGCGTACTCCTCGTACGTATTATGCCAGGCCCAATTCATGCAGTCGGACCGTGCTTGCGTTCTCAGGCAGGTCGAGTGCTGCTCCACAGGCGATTGATCAGCCGTTTGGTTTGTAGCAACCTGGCTAGCGATTTTTACGTTGCCATTGTTGCGGGGATATGTAAGCGTGTCCATCGTTGTTGCCTGTAAACACTGAAGTGTTCCGTTCTTAAACGCTCGCATTCCATGGAGGTCCGACCCCCCGCAGCAGGAAGGATGGAAATATCTCCCTCCCGTCCCCTATTCCGAAACTTTTCAATCGCGCGCACATACGAACGCACACACGCACATGCATAAAGTATAGGGCTAAAGCCCCTCCGCCACCCCCACCCCCGAATTTCTCCCTGCATTATTAGTTAGAAGGGATCGTTGCGCAATGCAGTGCAAGAGATAAAAAGAGAGGAAGATAGGAGTGCGTCGGGCACGTACACGCCCCAAGCTCCTCCGGCAATCTTCCTGTTCAGTAGTGCAATGGCTACTAAATCATTTTTATACAAATAAATTAATTACATGGCAATTTACAGCTGCCGGTCGAAAGCGTAGTGACATTACATTACTATTACTTCTGAAAAGTAATGAAGTAACTTCGTGCATATCGAAAGGGTTTGCAGCGCAAGCGCGGAGGAAGCGCAGCGAGGATCGGACGGCAACGACACAGCGCTCGTGTCACGCCTCTTTGGTTTCCGTTCCTGGTTGCTAAGCCTTTCTTTCGGCACTTCCATGCTTGTGCTCAAAACTCTTTTTTTATTTATTCATTTATTTTCAAATACTGCAGCTCTATGCTGGGCTATTGCAGGAGTGGGGTGCATTTACACGAACGAAATACAGTGATTAATATGTTGATATATCTAGCAAAGAACAAAAACAAACAAAGAAATAATGATTTGTTATAACAGTGTGTCTAAAAAACCCGACAACGACAACCCACGAATACTACCGGGCAATTCGTTCCACCTTTCAATAACAATTGAAAAATAAATGTTCCTGAAAATGTTCATGTGCGTAAATAAAGGCTTTACGTTGAGGCTGTCGTATCGTCTAATCGAAAAAGTATATTAGCATACTATACGCAATCATCTGAAGACAGTCGGCAAGATGAGTGAATAAATAAGTGCAACCGCTTCAAGGAATCGGTATCCCGTCTGAAGGAATTTTGAAGCTTGAAGGAATTCATTGCTGATGAAGGCGAAAATATCGTGGCGGTGGCAAATGAAACGAACCTCCTTCCTTTATATGAGGAGGAGGAGGAATAAGCTTTATCATAAGAAACCAGCAGGTTTAGGTGACCGGGCCTAGGCCTCCCACGAGAGGACGTCAAGGGCTTGCCTGGAAACCGCCTCACGGACGTGCTGGGTCACCCAAATTTGGTTGTCAAGAGTGGGGCTCCGAAGAGCCTCCATTATACCCGAGACTCAGTTTTGATGACATTGCATGTTTTGTGCGGATTTCAGACACATCAAGCATACTCTTGTATAAGGCGTCTAAACGGTTTATACAACAGTAACTTAGTGCATTTCGGAGATTTAGATGACGTACGACGTAGGTAACCGAATTTTCTTCGTTGCTTTAGATGCGATGTATACAATCAATATGCTGCGAAATTGCAAGTTGAGTGATAAGATAACCCCGATGTATTTGTATACTCTTGTGCCCGGCTTCGGTATGTACGTTAATCAACTAGCCCAAACGCATTTCCTTCTCCACTTTGTGTACACGAATGGGAGGAGGAAGAGGAATGTTTATTGAAGTTACTGAAATAAAAAAAAATGGGGGTGGGGGTGCGTTGGACGCCAGCGCCTATCTTCGCGTCGCATATCACGGCGTCCTTTTGTAGTGTATACGTCCCGCGCCAGAAAAGGGGTGAAGAGGTTATGTCCCGTATAAGGCCGTAGTGGCACGTGACCCACGGTTGCGAACGAAATCGCACTATAGGGGAGGTCCGGAGAGTGGGTTAAGATTCCCATCTATTTCGCTACTTCCGGCGCACCGCCATGCCTCCTTCGTTATCGTCCACGCATCCCCCCTCCCTTTTTTTTGCAAAGCCGTCCGGCGGCTCGGACCACGTGTGCATGGTGTCCGGAAAGCGCGACCCGTTGCCTTTTTGGGGGATGTGCAGTCGCCACTATATACCGGATGGCGCCGTCACCTCGTTTTGTCTTTAACTTTTTTTCTTTGTTATCTTTTCGTCGATCTCCTTCGTGATCTGTCAACTAACGAACGCCCTCCGTGCACTATCGCATCAGCGCAGACGCGTGTGTTGCGGGCGATACCGCAGCGGTGACCACGCGCGCCAGTGGCGCTTGCGTGTCCGGTCACCACTGTCACGTGACCATATATGCTACGCTGCATACATCCAACTGAGACATCCTAGACGCTAGAGCGAGACTTGTTGCAGCCAGGCTTCTAATGAAATCGAACCTTGGGCTAGCGGACTTGAAACTTCGAAAAAAAAAACTTTTCGTATGTGTCTTTTTTTTTCTCAAAAAGAAAGATCATCTAATAAAATAATTCCCTGAAAGAATTACTCATCTCAGGACCTTCATACATTTTCCTCACGCTTTTCTTTTTGCCACACTGCCCCGCCGCGGTGGTCTAGTGGCTAAGGTACTCGGCAGCTGACCCGCAGGTCGCGGGTTCGAATCCCGGCCGCGGCGGCTGCATTTCCGATGGAGGCGGAATTGTTGTAGGCCCGTGTGCTCAGATTTGGACGCACGTTAAAGAACCCCTGCAGGTGGTCGAAAATTCCGGAGCCCTCCACTACGGCGTCTCTCATAATCATATGGTGGTTTTGGGACGTTAAACCCCACATATCAATCAATCAATCAATCTTTTTTTGCCACACTACTGTATTTTCCCAGCTCCTTTTTTACCTAAAACTAGCGCCGAATGGAACCGCCTTCGCCCCTCCATCCCCTACATCGATGACGTGTCATCATTCAGGGCTGCACTAACCGATTTTGCCTTGAGCCTATAATAATGTAACGAGGACCGGAAGAGCAAGAAAGAAGAGGAGGTATAGGACGCTCTCGAGCGATGGTGATTCGGCAGTGACGCGGCCTTCCGGGACTATATTGATGAAACTAATAGGTTGACTAATTAACCAGTTTCCTTATCCTAACATGTCCACCTAATTATATACGTGTAAAATAAGATTATTGCTCTATTCTAAGACTAAATTCGTTTATGCATATATTTGTATGCATTACATTAAGCACCACACTTTCCTAGGCTATCGGTAGTCTTTCTGTTATACCTCCATCATTCCAAATCTGGACAGTAAATTTTAAAACCACTCGATTCTTGGCCAATCCCCCATAATTGGTATGCGCCACTAACAATAGGAGAACAACAACCAGGACGGTTGAGCGCTGGCATTATCAGTGTAAATAAACCAATCACACCCGTAACAATATATTAGCGCTGTTTGAAAATTTGATCACGTTAACTCATTTTATTTCTATGTTCTATTTATTTTTCATTCTTTATTGCTTTTGTATAATACACCTCCCTCTCTAACGTATTTGTGCATCCTAGGGGTAGAATAATTAAATAAATAAATAAAATAAATAAATAATTAAATAAATAAATAAATAAATATGCATTCGCAATAGCAATTATTTACGTATTTTACCACCAGTATTGCGGTTTTCGTATTTGGTTTTTCTGACCGAGTAATAAATGAAGATGCTTTGTACTCCGCAGAAGCCCGTTATTTATACAGTTGTCTACAGTTTGTTCTGGATAGCTTAACGTCGAACCCCGGCCGAATTTCGACGTAGGCGAAAGGGTTGAGGCCCGTGTACTATGCGATGTCAGTGCTCGTATAACGAGCAGACAGTCGAGGTTTATGCAGCCCTCCACCACGACGTTTCTCGCAATCATATCGAGGTTTCAGGACTTAACCCCCCCCCCCCCCCTGCAGATATTACGATTACATTCTTTACTATCTAAAAGCCAACCGCTGAGATCACAAAGAAGCAGCTCTTTATCCTCCGCCGGAGTTTTAAATCTCTTAAGCGCACTTCGAGACGTCAGCGGGATAATCCGCGCGACGCGGCGAGCAACTAAGCTCTCGATTTGGTCCACTATATATATGCAGGGGGGCATCAGTGGTGGATTATATCCTCGCGCACTTTGTCACGCAGTGACAGACAGGGTCGTTCTGCCTCGTATCGCTTGAATATCGCGCGTGATCAACCGATTAGACTTCATCTCTACAGTGCAAGCGCAAGCGGGGATAACGGCGCGGAACCGAAAAGCACGAAATCCCGAAAGGCTCAACGCATAGTGTATGCTGCGCCCACATGTCTTCCCGGGGTATCTAGTGCATTCGCTAGGTAACCTGGGAAGAAGACACGTGCACCGGGTACCCAGGGTACCTAGTGCATTCATTAGGTATTTAGTACATTCTCTAGGTACACTGGGAAGACACGCGCACTAGGTACTCAGGGTACCTAGTGCATTCACCAAAGGCGAAGGTAAAATTCGTTTCTCTTATTCTCAGTCTATGCAAATGGGAGCAGAAGAACACGAGCCGTCACTTCACGTGCCACTGCCAAGCGCCGTCCTGACTTTCACCTTTTGCATCTTTTCTCTTGGACCTTTTCAGTGCACAGCAAACCACAACCGTTTTATTTCCGCTATCGCTCTGTCGTCAGGTGTTCCGAAAAGCACCGAATACTCTCACGAGAGTATACACTCTGATTGAGGTTCCGGGATATAGTGCTGTGGGCAAGAAAGGTCTGTTTTACTGTACGCAGGACACGACTGGGCGTGTAATGTTTGTCGGCCTGCTCACACGTGTGTATACACTAATGAAAACAAAATTGAACCACCTGCGTGCAAAGAAAATCTGTGCACGCAGCGACAAAATAAAAAATAAAACAAGAAAGACAGATTAAGGAAGAAAGATAGGGAAGTTGACCATGACTGAGTCCGGTAGGATATACCATGAAGGAATAAGGGGCATATTTGTTTGTTTGTTTGTTTGTTTGTTTGTTTGTTTGTTTGTTTGTTTGTTTGTTTGTAGCCTCTAATCCATGGCTCATACCCACTCCGGGGGATTGGTCAAGAGAACATAGTCTCATGTGGATGATAACTGCACTATTGCTTACAACAAAAAAAAGGGGGGGGGGGAGTTGTATAGGGAAGACAGTATATTAAAAAAAAAGAAACCAAAGATCCAGATAGTGAGAAAAAAATCAACAAGACAGTAGACACTAATAGCTATAACTTGATTTTGGGAGCCGACCAGACAGCTGGTTTTGCCAAACCCGATTAATTTGGTATGTCATGGATTTATCCAGATTCGAATATTACTTTTCGACCCGTTTTATTTTTTGAGTACCTGTAAACGTGGGCTTTATGTTGAAAAACGTTTAGAGTCTTGAATAAAATTACACACCGCATCGAATGCATCTCTGTGGCAATTTCCCAAAACAGAGGCACCAAAATTTAGAACATTTTCTGTGGTTAAATTTAAACCTAGCTTCGCAAATGGAATATCTAGAAGTCGTTTCCTAATCAATGCATAGTTCCGACATGAGCCAAAATAATGTTCAAAAGTTTCTGATTCTTCGCAAAACGGACAAAGGGGGGAGTGTGTCAGACCAGCTTTGTGTAAATAAAAATTTTATAGGGGGACACAGCACCGGAATCTGCAGATTATAATTTCAAGTTTTTTTGATGGACTCCTCTGGGCTTTCCATGGAAATTTGAGGTGCCGATAATCTGTCCATTGTGTGATATTTTCTAAACTATCTGTAAAAATAGCGAATTTCCTGTATCTAACCCCTGATAAGTATTCTCACTCGGGAAGTACTAAAATTAGTGGTCCATCAAGTGATGCTCGTGCCAAAGCATCTACCAATTCCTTTAATTGTAATCCGCAGTGACCTGGGACCCACACTAATTTGAGGAGTTTTAAATGCGGCGGTGCTAATGTGTGGAACGCTGCTAGGGCACGAGATTGTTCGGAGGTTGTCAGAGCTGCACACACCGAAAGTGAGTCTGTTAGGATGATTGCACTGGTCTCGGTCGCAGGAATTTTACGAAGAGCTAAAATAATAGCTACTAGCTCGGCTTCAAATATAGGAGTGAAATCTGGACGCCTTACTGAAAAAGACCAGCCGAGGAAATCAGACGCAATTCCTACGCCTGCCTTTTCATTGTTTACAGAAGCATCTGTAGCTATTACATTTTTTTGTTTCTGCATGTACCAAGTAATCTTTTAACGTAGTGGTCAAAAATCTAAGAGATTGCAACTTGGCTTGTGGGGGGAAGATTTCATCGTACTCTATTCTAATGTTGATGGTTGAGGAATTAGTTTCAATTACTGTGCTAATGTCTACATTTATGCAATCCAGTTTCTTTTTAACGAAAATTATCTGAGGGGTATGAAATCGAGGCCAATGTGCGAGAAAGAGTCAGGGTCACTGATAAATGCGTACTCTGATCTTCGCGCCGGTAAACTGTAGAACTTTAAGAAGGTTTGAACCATTAGAATGCGGAATCGACAAAGGAGTGTTGGCAATCGCGCTTCTTGGTACAATGCATTATTCGCCACGAACCTGGGAAGTCCCAGGCATATTCGCAGGGCTTCTCGCTCTAACATTACTAGTGGTTTAATTTTATAACCAGCGGCCCCCGAGAATAATACACACCCAAATTCCAATATTGGTCGCACATAAATTTTATATATCATTAACATCGTGTGTCTGCGCAGCCGGTATTTTCTGTTGCTTAACCTGTGTAATAAACCTAACGCCCGTTGTGCCTTTGCTGTTATATAATTTATGTGTGGGCTCCAATTTAGTTTTTCATTATAAATCATTCCTAAGTACTTGACTGAATCTACTTGTGGAATAGGTTCCCGATTATACAATACAGAAATTGAAACTGTATCTGCTATAGGAAACACCAAGAGCGCACTTTTACTGATGTTCAATGACAATGAAATGGATTACAGCCAAATTTTTAAAGTATTAATATATCTTTGCAATTTCTGATGTAGTGAGTAAATGTCACTCTCTGCAGCGAAGAACGCGATATCATCTGCATAAATTTAGATACTCACATCCTGAACAATTGGAATAGAGCTCATCAGTATATTGAATAATGCTGGAGATAGGACGGACCCTTGGCGAACACCACGTTTCTGTTTGAACTTATGCGAACAACAGCCATCCTTCACGCAATACTATTCCCTTGATTTTAAGAATTCTGCTATCCACTCAGCAATATACTGAGGAAACTTTAGGCTCTGCAAGGTGGTCAGTAGAATAGAGTGCTCGACACTATCGTACGCTTTAGCTATGTCGAGAGTTTCTAATGTGGCGTACTGTTTCCTTTTACGAGCAAGCTGTATTCGACTCTCTAAATCCGCATGAGCGCACCAAATTGAGCATTAACTGCGAAAACCAATTTAGTTTGGCTTTAATATGACCTTATTCGTCATCCAGGAGTTTATTCGACCATTAAGGACCCTCTCTATGAGTTTCACCATGTTCGAAGTTAGCGATATGGGTCTGATGTTTTCTATGGTAAAACCTAATCCTTGCTTTTTAATAATGGGATTACCTTAGCTGTTTTCCAGTCATACGGTATCCAGGCATTCTTTAAAGAGTAGTTTATAAGATTGAGGACGCCGCCGGGGAATAGTTTGAATAAAATTTTAATCATAGGAACTGTGATTCCAGCTGGACCAGGAGCTGACGAGGGTAGATCTCGAATTACTTTTGCTGCTTCAGACAGCGTTACGTTTTCGAAGTCAGTGCTTATGCTGGGGCATACTTTCGCGATCCTCGTTTTCCCCCACAGGTCCACGTGTGGACTAAAGGACGAATACACTCTAAAAAATATCGAGTAAAAAGGGTGTGTTTTTGTCCCACAACAGTAATCGTCATCAGGCTTACGTGCGCTTCCTTTCTTGAAACTCGGCGCTGGCCACTTTCCTATCGAGAATGCAATGTAACCCTGATAATGGGCACGTCGATCGTGACCGGAATGTACCGGGCGCGGGGCGATAGCGCAAGGATGGAATGCAATATAGATGACGATTATTGTTGTGGGACAAAAAAGACACCCTTTTTACTCGCTCTTTTTCAGAGTGTATGAGATCCTTAAGGACTCTTCAAATACTCCCCCACTCCACCTGCACTCGCGTTTGGTGAATTCGACAAAGTTAAACCTGCGAACACACGGTTAAAATGTGCGCATTGTTACTTTCGAGAAACGAAAAAAGGAAAAATATGACAACAGCCGCCCTTGTCGACGATCCTTGTCTTCCCGCTAAAGGTCAGTGTTTTGCTCCAAGTAAAAATATCAGGCACGGTGGCCTTGTGAGCGACACTCCAGCGCCCCCCCCCCCCCCCCCCGCTTTCTCTTCATTGGTCGCTGACGCGTTGGGTCGTTTGCCTCGTACGTATACACCGTTATCGTGCGGTGTCGTTCTTTACACAAACGCGAGTTATTCCAAAAACCACTTCGGCTGCTTCATCTCGCAAAAGACACCGCCCCCCCCCACCCCCACCCCTCAGCATCCCCTCATGCTCCCTACCCTCGCGCTTCGCCGGCCTAACCATCCCTCCTTCCGTCCGTCGCACTTTTTTTTCACCATCTTTTGATTATTTTTTGACGCGCGTTTGTTCAGCTCTTATCAGCTTCCGACCACACTGCAACCAGCCGGCTTGTTCGCGGCTTAATGCGTATAGGGTCTGCGGCTTCGCCGTAGTTCCAAGTTCGACTCTCTTTGCCCCCAACTGGAAGTGCATATCGTTCCCTATACGCTTTCTGCTGGAACGACGAGAGACTTGTTTTCAGGAAGAGCCGCGCCGATAAAAGCCGCGTGTCTTCATTTTTTTCTTCATTTCTTTCTTTATTTGCTCGTCTTTATTTATCAGCCGCGTTATCGTTTTTGCACTCGATAAGGTCGCGAACTGTCGATGACCGTACATGGAGCTGTACCAGCGTGCATACACGTGGTGCAGTTGCCAGTCACTGTGTAGCTGGAGTTTTTCTCCTCGCAGAGATTGCAGATAGCGAGCGTCGTGTCTTTACCACGGGCAAAGTTTCTGTCATCCCCTGCGCACGCTGTAAAAAAAATAATGATATTGTACTCCTATTGACTTCAACACGTGTCTTTCGTGTCCTTATGTTGCCAGATCTAAACTCTTTGAATATTCTTTTTTTCCCCGCACCATAGAGGAATGGAACCTAATACCTATTGATCATCTGGACTCGACTGAATCAATACAGAATTACTTCTTCACTATTTCCTAAATATATTTTATTTAGAGTTCTTTTTTATTGTTACCCCGAGTTGTTTATGATATTAAATTGTGCTTTGTAGATGTACTCATGTTGTACCCTGCCCCTCCTGCATGGGCCACATGGCCTGCAGTATTTTGTAAAATAAATAAAATAAAAATAAAATAACTACATGAACTAGTCAAACGTATACCCTCTATAGATTACTATAAGTGGCTAACAGTCGAAAAAATATATTAAAAAAGTAGGACTGGGTTGTAACAGAAAACAAGCGCATGTGCCCGGCGCAACTTGTCACTTATGGGCAACCATAGCTGATGCAACAAATGACGTTGCCGAATGACGTATGCATAGGTAACGGTACAGTTAAGAAGACGTCACTTAACTGTGCGCTCAATTTTAAGTCAATAAAGGGGTTTTCTTCGGATAACGCTTAGGAGATCACGGGAGAAGCCTGTGTTCAGCGAGGCACGATTGATTCGTTGTGCTACTCCCGACGCTCTCAAATGTATGCGCTAATCTACTCCTGACTCACTTCAATCTGCACTGATTGACAAATTAAGGTCGCCTTATTCACTATTAGGTTCCTTGGTTCAATCTGCATTCCCGATTCATACATTAAAGAGTCACTTGATTCACATATCACTTTAGTTTGCACACCTAATCATTTGCGCTTGACGACAGAAGAGCTTCGGTACCGTTCGCCTCCACGAGCCCGCAGGACGTCGCGCTTTACGACCAACGAATCATTTAATGCATTCGCCATAATCAAATTCTGCATATGTCTTACGTGCCGCAACCGCAATACACTTACAAGGCACGCCATACAGCGGGAGACATCGAGAATAGATTTTCGTTGCCAGGGGCTCTTAAAGGTGCCCCTATAAGTCTTTTGAATTGCTCGTTTTCTTCATTCTCTGCTTTATGTTGTTGTTGTTATTGTGGTCGTTGTTGCATACGCCAACGGGCGTAGCCAGAACTTCTTTTCGGGGGGAGGGAATTCAATTATACGTATGTTTGTGTTCGTTTGTATGCGTATATGTACATGCCAGCATAACGAAAAAAATTTTAGGGGGAGGGGGAAGGCGATCCACCGACTCCTCTCCTTTGGCTACGCCTGTGTGTATAGATTCCCCTCCTCACTTCTTTCTCCGTGCAACCACTGAAGTGTGGTCGCAGCCACGGGATTCGAACTCACGCCCTTGTGCTGCCCAACAGCTCAGACGCAAAGCACTGCACAGCGGGTACGTGCATGCGTACTTGGTTTGCGATGAGATTCTGCGAATCTGGAAGCGTATACAATTAGCATATCTGTATGGCACTCAACTTTCACACTGACGCATCACTCACTGCCAAGCTGTATTGTCAGCGGCATCGAAGTAATCACTATGCGGAGCCTCACCATGAGAAAAAAAAAACAGGCAGTGGCGTAATTCAGAAAATTTACAAGGAGTGACACACATTTTGCGAAAGCGGCCATGTTTTTAGAAATATACTCTATTGTAACTGAATAAATGTTAAAATCGCACTTTCAAGGGAATTTTTCTCCTTAAAAACGAGCACGATCGAATGGCCAGTAGTGTGAGTGTAATTTGATAGAATGCGTTGCTGGTCGAGTTCGTGCATTGTATGAAAACAAAAGTGCAGCGCAAAAGTTCCTCTGTGCCTGTCTCCTGTGTATCATTTCTTTTGCGCTCTAGCATAAGTGTACAATACATGCCGATCTCATACACACTCTAAAGAAATATCGAGTAGCCCCACCGCGGTGGTCTAGTGGCTAAGGTACTCGGCTGCTGACCCGCAGGTCGCGGGTTCGAATCCCGGCTGCAGCGGCTGCATTTCCGATGGAGGCGGAAATGTTGCAGGCCCGTGTGCTGAGATTTGGGTGCACGTTAAGGAACCCCAGGTAGTCAAAATTTCCGAAGCCCTCCACTACGGCGTCTCTCATAATCATATGGTGGTTTTGGGACGTTAAACCCCACGTATCAATCACATCTTTCTTGTGAGGTATTTAAAATGTTCACCGGCGATTTCTGTTCTAAATAACACAATCTTAGCCAAGCAACTGCATTTTGCCGTCATTGTAAATGGCGTCCAGAAAATCGTTCACATAAATGACGGTAGATGATCACAAAAATTATTCGTCTATATTGTATTTCAAAGCCCTGCACAATAAACATTTGCGGAAACGTCAGAAGAAAGCCACAGCATTTCAGAAATAACTTCAATAAAATGACCGATTTCGGCTAGTTCGTATCTGTTCAATTCAATGTAAAGAGCGAGTGCATATACTCGAGAGGCAATGGCTTTAGGTTCTAGTTGGTTTTACAAAGGGTGTTCTAGCCTTGACTGTCAAGAAGTTAAAATATGACGTTTGAAAGATAAATGTCAAAAGGAGACACATGTAGAAAGTGTGCTCCCCCAACACCCTCAGAGGGGTATGCTTCCCTCCCCCCTTGATTTACGCCACCGCTCACGGGGTCTCTTTTTAGTTTTTCATAGGATGAGGATAAGACAACAGCTATGCATGTCAAGGAAAATGGGTTAGATGTTAATGACCCCCGTATACCCTCGAAAGCCTCGTGCTTGCACTATATACATCGGGCTCGGAGGCATGGCAAGCTACACTTCGTGAAACGTCTATAGTGGTTGCAGTGCTGCCTACCCAATTTTGTAAACATTACATACGTACTCCTTTGATACAGCCGTCACGTCGGATTAACGTCAGTTGTGGTTAGTTGCGATGCGCTGAAGATGATTTATGTAGCAGTGTCCAGAACCAGCATCCTCGCAATCATCAGCGCAACATATCAGCTTCTGGCGTTGGTAATACGCATGTTCCAGTTGGTTGGCAGCGATGCGCAAGTGCAAACAGCTGGTTATATCAACATCTGCAACTCTTCAACATATGTCTGTGCGTGCATCAACATTTGTACATATATTTAGCGACATTTCAAGTAGTGTCGCCCAATAAAAAGATTGGAACATGGTCACCGTCTCTCCGCGTGCTTCGCGTAACGTTCATTCCCAGGTACGTGGGATCTGCCGAATTTTTTGCAATGTTACTGTGACGTAAAGATCAAGTACTATTTTAACTGTTATAGACGTCTTTATCACGTCAACGCTGCCGCTATTGGATTATTTTTAGATGCGAAGTATCATATACGGTCGAGTTCAATCAGGTGTGTGGCGTGACCTTCCTAATATACGTGCGCTCCCTCTCCCTTCTCTCTCCTCGTAACACCGACTCACCCCCTCTCTCTCCTTTAGACATCCTTCCCTGCTCCGTTTGCATCCCAATTGAGCATGCGCATCCTCTCCATTCTCTCCTCTCCTGCGTTCGCTCCCCTCACCTTGCAACGCCAACGCGAGATTTTTGTGCCGCACAACCATTCACTGGCCAAACCGTTACAGTGTTCTAGAAGGAAGATATGCTAGTTCACTGTAACCCCGTATATATAGGCAGCTGACCTAGACCTCCAAGCTAGCGCTGGGAGATTTGTTTGATGTGTTGTTGAACAATACGAATTGATAGCGTGCACGTTAACTAAAAGCGGAGTGCCGGTCTTTGTGTCCAATCGGAGTCGCCCGTCTCTCATTGCCCATTAGCAGTGATTGGCATGTTCCAGTAGGAAACACCGGCACATCTCCGCATACTTTTCACCTCCCCAGGTTTCTCTTTTGCGCGACGCCGCACGCTATAATGCAAGCGTTCGATAGCGCCCGCTTCTTCAGATCGGCCCATGGTTCCCTTTAGCGGGATATGGTGCGATTTATTTCGTAACGTTCGTGTGGACGCCGATGCAGGGGAGCCATTCTCGCGGTGTCCTCTTCGTAGACGTGTCCACTTTGGCCTCCTCTGATTGGCTGGAAATCTGCGAACAGATGCGCGCTTGCTTCCGGTATTTCTTCCGCGACATCGTTTTGAGGATAGCGCGAGAACAGAACGACGGCAAAGAGACAAGAAGGACACGAAGGACACGAGCGTCCTTCGTGTCCTTCTTGTCTCTGCCGTCATTCCGTTCTCGCGCTACAACTATCGTCATGTCATACCAACTAGCCCAAGCTGCCACACTTCCAAGTCGTTTTGAGGCCACGCAGCTTTCACAACTCTCGACACAAACGAGAGTTGAAATCGATAGAATTGAGGCCATTCAAAAAAAAGCTATCATATTTATTTGTAACCGCTATGATCGCTACTTTTCACCTTCCCTTGCCCTGTCTTCTCTTGAACTAACCACATTACGCATGCGCCGTCTAAAGGATTCTATGAAACTGCTTTACTGTTTTATTAACTCGGTCTATCGCATGTCCCACAATACCTACATCTCATTTGCCTCGCCGTCCACAACTAGAAGTAATCACCACCTTAATATCAAGCCTTACCATTGTCGAACTAACACATTCAAATTTAGTTTTTTTCCTTTCACTGCCGAAATGTGGAATCAACTGTCCGGTGATATTCGCTCCCTTCCGCTAGAAAATTTTTTACTTGCCCTTGCTGATTTGCGTTAAGTGTTCTTTTGTTTTATTGCTCTGTTGACCTGTTTGTTTGTTATTGTAAATGCTCACTCCTGCCATAGCCCCAAATTGGGGGCTGCAGTATGTATAAATAAATAAAATAAATAAATAAATAAATAAATAAATAAATAAATAAATAAATAAATAAATAAATAAAGACGGAACGCGTTTCCCCACGACAAGTGCTGCCCCAAAGTTCAACTTCTGGATGCACATCTCGAAGGCCATCCATCAACGTTATTCACATTAACCCTTGAGTTATAGGTTTAACACAGCCGCTCTCCTGACGCACCTGGAAAGTCGGTACGCATTTCCTGCATCGTCATTGAAACACCTCAACACGTTCATACGCAAGTGCAAACTTGTCGAGTTTGTCCGGCTACCTTACACTTTTGTCCGCTTTCTCGTTACGCTGGGAATGTGCTGGCGGGTTCGGCGCATCGACGTGGTCAGGAGCGCCATGACGTCACGACTCGACGCGTTTTCACGTAACTGAACGTGCTCCGGAGAAGTGGACATGTCGACGCAGTGGACACTATGAGATATTGCACCCTGTGGGTCTCGTCAAACCTCGAAGACACCGACGGTGAAATGTCGTGCTTTTGACAATGCACTTACGTATAGCCATCTTCGAGAGCATGCACAGGTGGCACAATTATCGGTTATTTTAATATGCTAAATGTTCCAAGCCTGAGAACGAAACTAACACATATTACTTCTGTTCCTAAAGAATGAAACCTTAATTGCGCTGACACTTTGTTACCATTAAACAAATTTTGTATCTAATCAAGTTTCAGTTGTACGAGTACACGGTAGTGACGTCATCTATTATTCATCTTACAATCTACTTTCAGTGTATTAACTTATTTGCAATCGACACAGACACCTGGCGCCTGCGACTGTTTATTTGGTCGTCCCATTTTATACGGCGCTGAAAAGGCGAAGTATCAGTCCTCAACAGCAACCATGATGCTAAGCTACCCTTTCCGTTCCGTGTAGCCGATGTTAAGAAGGAGGAGAGGGAGAATCAGTCAAACCGTTCGAAACTCAACTCCGTTACCACCTAAGAGCAAAAAGAATCTCCACCTTATTTCCCCTTTCCCACACCCCACATGTCAACCTAGCTTAGCTTGGTTAACCTTTCTGCCTTTCTTTTTTTAAAGCGAAAGCTGTTATGAGATCACAACTCGGCTCTCGTGCAGCAGTTGTGCGCCGCCGCCGCCGCCGGTGTCCGTAACCACATCGCGCGTAATTACAAAGAAAAAAAACTTGGTACCATAGCCTCAGCGGGGCTTGAACTCGGGTGCGCTGGGTACCAGCCTACCATTGTACCACTGAGCTACGCCATTTTTTTTCTTTATTGACTGAGCTACGCCGGAGCTTCAGACTTACTGGCAAATTCGCCCTATGTCGGGAAAGGAATCGCGTTATTATGAGTAACAAAGCGTTTTAGAACAGCAAAAGACCAGCCAGTCGTCGCACAATGCGAATAGCGTAACGAGTGGGTCGTCCAATGCTCCAAACCATTACAAAAGCTTGTTCTTGTTCCCCTATACACTGTGGCGCATACCCACTTCAGCCTTGATTCCTCATCGTCGTCAGTCACGGCATGAACCATTGGCACAAAATTCCTTGCAAGTGTTTAGCTGATATATGCCACGCTTCTCAGCAGAATGACGAAAAATAGCATAGCGAATGCCGACCTGCTACCCTAAAACTTTTGTTATGACAACGTAGCGGGCCTCAAGCAAGTGTGCTTGCAACAGTTACCCAATGAGTGTTTAGAAAAGGCTCTGGAAGGCCGCTCTTCTAGCTTTCGCTGCGACTGTGCTGCGCCTTCCGCACAGGCCTGGCGTTTTTTGCTTCTCTCTCGCTCTCTCTCCGCCTACAGC
Organism: Rhipicephalus annulatus; assembly: GCA_013436015.1. Lineage (NCBI taxonomy): Eukaryota > Metazoa > Arthropoda > Arachnida > Ixodida > Ixodidae > Rhipicephalus > Rhipicephalus annulatus. The sequence goes on along the minus strand of WOVY01012744.1, from coordinate 356,221 downwards.
CACCAAATTCGCACTCAAAGAAAATTAGCTGAGACGTGTTCAGAAAAGAAAAAAAAGTGTTTGACGATTTAGAGCACTTCGTACTACACTATGGAGGGCAATTCGCCGTCCATAAGTACTATAACAAAGAAACCAAGACATCAACCTGAAGTGCACGTATACCCAACCATACCTGCTCATCCGTATATAAGTGACGTCAATCACTTATCATATGGTTCAGATAATCGGTGTTACCATACCGACACATGCTGGTGACAGTGTCACTGGTTTTAAGATAAAAACTTGAACGTCCTGGAAACTTTAGTAAGATATTCTAACATCACTATACTTAGTGAAAGGACATATTTTAGGAATAGGAGCACCAATGCTTTAGTTTTCGATTGACGCGATACTAATATCAGCACAGAAAAAAAAATATTGCTTTTGGTTCGAAGGAAACCAGCTTGCACGGCTTCTACGTAGGTGATTTACAAGCGCGCCGCTGTGCTTTGGACGGAGATGGCATTTATTGTTAGGTTTAACCATGGGTTGTAACCAACAATACTTACTTACTAAAAAAAAATATCCGATCTAATACAGGAAGTGTGACAGCTTGGGCCAGTTGGTATGACATGACGATAGTTATAGCGCGAGAACAAAACGACGACACAGAGACAAGAAGGTATTTCGTGTCCTTCTTGTCTCTGTGTCGTCGTTTTGTTCTGGCGCTATAACTATCTTCATGCTAATACAGGAATGGCCGTTTCAGCATGCAAAAATACAGTCCAATTTCGCCGAACCATTTGCCACGTGGACCCGCACAATTCGGGCTGTTTAGCCGTAAGCGGGCGAAAGATGAGTAATGGTGGGCTCAGAAGAAAAATATACTCATTAAAGGAGAGAAAAAGCTACTAGCAGAAGACAGGGTCGCGCGTCTAACCACAAAAATCTTCGGTTACCCGACGCGACATGGAGGCGCTCACTGAAACGACCAAAGACCGTTTAAGTAAAAGAGCGGCTCAAAATCTTTCTCCACAGATTGTGCTGTCCAGCGAAACACTGACCCGTGAAGCAGCTTTTTTCATATTTCTGCTTGAGTTTCGGATAGACCGTGAAAATAGTTGACCGCCCGCTGGCCTCCGTGACACCCGGCGCAGAAACGAGCGTGTACGCACTTGGCCCTAGCAAATCGCGACGTGTCGCTTGGTCAGTTTACTCGAAAAACCCAAGAGCGAGCACCGAAAAAAACTAAATGGAAAACAGACAAGCGGAAGCACACAATAACGGACCGGGATAACGATAACACTCCGGGCCACGTCGTTTCTGGCGTCCCGTAGATTTCGAGAGTTCGTGGTATTTCCGTTCTCGCCACCCCCACCCCCCCAAAAAAAAAAGAATCTTCCTCAGCTCGGCTTCGTTTTGAAAAATGCGACCGGTCATTACATGGTCAAAACGGAAAAAAGCTGGACGGGCAGCGCCTGGACACAATAAAGGCAGACCTCGCCTAGAAGGGGTGCTGTCCAGAGCTGTCCGCACAAACGCATCTTGGGTAGTTTATATTCTTTTTATTTATTTATTCCTTCTGGTTGGTCTTGAAAGTAACAACAGACCCTCTTCGATGATATAAAGAAAAAAAATAGAAGGTAGGGGAAAGGGGATGCGAAAGCGTCTTGAGATGTTTATACTTTTCACTCGTTTGTTGCGTTTGGTGTTCAGTTTTCCCCGCAGGCCCACTTTGCTTGATGAGGAGGAAAGCAGAGGAGGGTAAGAGAGGAGTGAGAAAGGGGCAGGTGTTGGAAGAGTAAGAGCCATGAAAAAAGGTGTAGGGATGCGGGACCGTGCGGGGAGAAAAACGACCCTGTTTTTGAGAGAGAAAAAAAAAGTCATAAAAAAACATACGAATGGTTTTCGCTAAGCTCCGTACACATTGTATACGTCTTTCCTTCTTTCTTTCCTCCTCCTTCCCCGAACTGACCAGTGTCCAGTCGATGTATCAGTTTAGAAGGGCTGCATTCTTTTTTGTGTTGTTGGCACGTAGCGTAGCGGTCAGCACGGGCTCACAAACAGTGTTAGAACGGACCGCAAAGGGTCGGCCCCTTCGAAAAAGCCCCGATCGAGGAGTAGCAGCAGCAACAACGGACGACAGCGACACCACGGAGTGCCTACGGAGGGCAGGGGCGATGTCGTGCCTCTGCGCCGCCCCACCCGTGCACCACTTCGTCCAACATCGCGTCACATTGACGGCCAAGTCAACGGAATTCTGGCGAGACTCGGCGGCGACGCCGCATCTTACGTCACGTAAGTTGGATTTTGATTGATGTGTAGGGTTTAACGTCCCAAAACCACCATTTGATTATGAGAGACGCCGTATAGTGGAGGGCTCCGGAGATTTCGACCACCTGCAGGGGTTCTTTAACGTGCACCCAAATCTGAGCACACGGGCCTACAACATTTCCGCCTCCATCGGAGCCGCCGCAGCCGGGATTCGAACCCGCGACCTGCGGGTACCTAAGTTGGATTTTCATGCCGCCACGAGATTGCATCATATTTTTTTGTTTAGGTAAATAATAAAGGAAGGAGTTGTTTTCGTATTTTCTTGGCGACGGCCAGCCCTTTTCACTAAATTGTCAGAATATAAATAACAAAAATTAAGCAACAAAAACAACGTATTACTTACAAACAGTCCTGCATTTGGCGAGTCCAAAAGTGCTCGTTTTTTACACGTAGCAATAATAGTTACTGGGAGTATTTTATGTCCCAAACCCACGATATGATCACGAGGGACGCCGTCGTGGAGAGATTCGGGCAGGACGACCACCTGGGGTTCTTTCTAACGCGCACCTAAATCGAAGCACACATGGACCTCAATCACTTTCGCCTCCACCGAAAATGCAGACGGGATTCGATCCCGCGACCTTCCGGTCAGCGCTTGAGCATCATAACCGCTATAGACCACCGTGGCTTGTATTTAGAGAACAAAAAAATGAAAAAGATTAATGAAGAAAAATAATTATATAGCCCAGCGTTTGGTTAGTCCGAAAATTCTCTTTATTGCAGCACACGTACAAGTACGGTGCACCCTTATGCAGAAAGGTAGCCCGCTCAGTTCTGATCACAAGTATTATTAGTGTGTTTAAAAAAAATAAAACGTCAATACATTTTATTGCTTCATGATTTATGCTTGATGGTAATGTGCTTATGGTTTTTATTCGCTAGTGAGAATGTTCCGACCGAGTCCAGTGAGTGGATGGAGTCGCTGCCGATGTGTGGCCTGCTTGAATAAAACAAGCACCTGGTTAGAACACGGCCTTTAAGGTTTTGTGAGGTTTTATTACAGTGTTCTAGAATCCTTCTAGAACACTGTAGTTTTTATGCAAGGTTTCGCGGTTGCGACATTCATAAGCGTTGTTGCGAGAATAAATAAAGCAAGTTCTTAGCCAGCGCCAGTGCACGTCTCTTTTTTTTTGTTATTGTTTTTGTTGCTGTTGTTGTTGTTCGTCCTGGCTAATCCTGAAGTTCTCACCTTAAATGCGATGCGCTCGGAACCGTCGAGCAAGAGATAGCGCATATCCTCGTCATCGTGGCCGCACGAACACGTCGACGATGGCGCACGCGGAATTTGGAATGAAAAGCGATTTTCGAAAGCAGTTCCGAGTCGTATAAGCGATGCATGTAAGTGTACTTTACGTAGGTCGTTGGTGCTGAGAGTCTCTACACAGTTCGCACTCGGTAATAACATCTG